>WHPX01001226.1:0-193853 GCA_011057435.1 Actinia equina
AGGCCGTCTGTAGATTACACAAGAAGGTGAGACGATTGTATTATGTTTAAAAAACAACATTACTGCAAACTTGCCAAACAATAAGACTTGCCGGCAGAAAATGGAAAACAGTATGTAGTACAGTGCGCTTGCCGTTAAAATAAGCATGTATAAGGCGGTTGCGCAAAAGTAGAACGGGTTAGTAAAAAACGATTGGGTATAAGTTGTAAGTGTATTACGATTTGTGATATACGAATGCAATGAAAAATTTTGCGCAAATCGTAAAAATAATTTTTTAAGCATGGTAGTCTCGTTAGTTGCTTTTTAATGTTTATAGATTGTTTTAATTCATTGCCCACTCAATAATTGGTTCCCCAGGTGTTTGGTCTTCATTTTTTTTACCAACGCAGACAGTCACATATCAAACCAAGTGACCTTACAATAGACACTCTTCAGAAAACCATCGTTAAATATTCCAACCTAAAGACAGATCGGTGGGGGAGGAGAGGGGGGGACTAGGGAAATATACTTGTTCTTCAAACAGGCTAACGACTAGCTTGAAAACAACGCTCCGGATTATTTACCTCATGAGGGAGTCAATATCGCGTTCCTATGGATGTTTGGTCAACGAAATCAAACGTGAATGTCACCGCAAAGAAGGAACTTAACGTGTAACTCGTTGAATAATACCTTTGCTTTTCAGATTAAAGCGTTTACAGGAAAATGGGCGTGCGTGCCATCAAGATATACTTATTGAGGCAAGAAATCGATCGAATGCAAAAGAGTGTATACAAGCTGTACGAACGGACCACTGATTGATCTGAAGTTAGCTCATCGATGGAAACGATCATTCATGAGTGAAACAACCTGAAAGGGACGCCTTGGATACATTAATCTTTGATGCAAGGAGTACCCGAATTATGGAGAAAAGTAAGTAAAAAAAGTACATTTTCAAAGTCTATGGGAACCATTAGTATAACAATAGGTAGTAGACCCCCGTGGCCTTATCAAAACACTTTGAAGGATCTCTATAGCTACCTATGCCACGACCCCCTTTTCAGGATCCCTAAATTTCAATTCCCTCCGATTTTATCATTCATTAGCCCCCTTTCAATAAAAAAGTTAATGTTCACAAGGTATTCATAAATTATTGATTGTTATTATGCTAATATTTCAGCACCGTTTTTCATCATCCATCATCTTTGATACCTTTGATAAATGTCCTAAACTATTAATTATTTACATTAGATTTATTGGGACTCTTCGGATCTTTGGTTTATGGTTCACTGAAGCTGATTGGAACGTTAAATGCCTCAGTTCTATTCTTGGCTCTTTGATGGAAAAGACCAAACACACCTTCTGGGATGAACAGGATCTTTAATCCTCAAAGTTATGTTCATACATAAAACACTGATCATATACCCTGTATACTTTTGAAATTTTAATGCATCATTGAACCAACATCGCCACCGACATCATTTCCACCAACCACTTTTTCCATCACGAGCTCCAAACCCATCATCGGTCTCCATCCTCAATCACAAACTCACCAGCATTCACCACCACATTCATCTTCATATCTCACCATCGTCACCAATATCATTCATCATCAATCTCACAGCAAACACCCCATTCATCATCATAATCTCACCATCATCATCATCAGCACCATTGCATCATCTCATCATCAACCATAATCATCTCTCACCATCATCGTCAGCATCATCCATCATCATCACATCAACCCTAATCATCACCATCATCAGTCATCATCACATCATCATCATTCAAATCACAATCATCAATCATATCATCTCACCATCATCGTCAGGCATCATCATCATCATCAAACAAACATCTCACTCACAGTCATCATCTTCATCTCATCTTCCATCATCATCATCATCTCATGCACCCTCACCATCATCTCACCCATCTCATTCCACCATCATCCCCCATCATCATCATCATTCTCCCATCAGCGGCACACAGCATCAAATCATCATCATCAACAACATCATCACACCATCATCATTCATCGTCAAGCATCCAATAAAATCATCGGCATTTCCACCACCACTGTTTTTTTTTTTTTCATCAACAGAAAACCCATCATCATCTTTATTGTCCATAGTGTAAAATCGATATCAATTCACAAGTGGCAATTTTAACTATAGTAATAACCCATCAATATTCTTTCCATTATTCTACACGTATGGCAATATTCCCCATGGTATAATCAGCTATTAAGACAATTTTTAATTTTTATTTTTGCACATGGGATTTTGCAGCCAGCGTCAAGAGATCACTCGTTGCGCCACACAAAAGAGTTGCGGCACTAGATTCTGTGGGTAACAAGTAAAACGATGTTACCAAATACATGAAGAAAACGATATATCGGTCAAGCGCACCACGGGTGTGTAATGTTATTATGGACTATACCTGGATGGTGCTGGGCTGGGACCGAAGAAATGTAGGGCTAATAGAACCCCAAACCAAAGGTACTCTTACCCCTTTCTACCTGTTGCGTGCATGTTTATGACCGTCAAAACACAACTGGGGGGACAAAAGGATCCCATAAACTTTATGAATGTTCCTGTGACAAGAAGCACGGAGAACTGATTGGAGTATATATTTGTTGAATTGAAGACCATTACCCCACACCTGATCACTGGATTCTGAGAAGAGGAGTTGCCTTGTTGTGTGGTGGGTGACATAAAAGTAGAATGCGCAGGAGAAATATGACCAACTGTGCGGGAATATCTGTAGGTGGAATCATATGACGGTAAAACAGATTCGATCAAATGGATTTCGACATTAAAAGAGATATACCATCACTTCAATGTCTTAGAAGATAAATAGTGTGGACATTAGAGGCTGTGTAAAAAATTGCTGTGACAACAAATATTATATGATAAATTGTGAAACATTGCTGCTCAAGGAGTATGGAAAACACCAAAAGGTGGGAATAGGATGCCAAACGTGATGGTATTGTGTTACATCCAAAGTAGTTAAGTGACAAACTGTAAAGGTATAGCGGGAACACTAAACGAGGTGGACTGCCATGGCAATTCTCTTTTCTCCTTCACTTTTGATACTTCAGTTTTCAAAATAATAATTAATTTTCAATATTCCAATATTAAATTTATTGTTTGAATTTTTTTATACACATGGAATGAATTCCTGAATAAATTTAAATACTTCTTTTAAAAATAAATCTCGTTGTAAAGTATTTCTGAGCAAAAAAAAAATTAGCAAAACACTTACACTTCGTCTGTGTTCAAAAAAAATACAACCTATCAAGTAAAATTAAACCCATTATCAAAAACGATCGTCCATGTTTTTTCCCGGAAAATGCCCAAAAATGACCTATTTTCCCATCTTCATAAAAATTAGGAATATTTTTTCAAACGGTGTGTGAAAAGGATCCAAAATCGAGCAAAAACATGGGCTTTTTTCGCCAAAAACACCCATGTTTTTTTCACGTTTCATAATAATTCACATATTTTCAAAAGGTTGTGAAAATGACCCAAAATCGATTAAAAAACCATGTCTATAAGGTCCATGCTTTTTGCCCAAAAACACCCATTTTCAAGTTCATAAATAATTAACATATTTTCAAAAGGTGTGAAACGGACCCAAAAATCGGATTCAAAAACCATGGGCTATAGGTCCATGCTTTGTGCCCAACAAAGCCACCCATTTTTTCAAGTTTATAAATTAATTCAACATATTTTCAAAAGGTGTGAAAAATGACCCAAAATCGATCCAAAAACATGGCTAAGTCCATTGCTTTTTGCCAAAAAACGCCCATTTTTTCAAGTTTTTCATAAATTTAATTCACAATTTTCAAAAAAAGGTGTGAAAATGCCAACCCAAAAATCGATACAAAGAACAACCATGGGCTTATAGTCAATGCTTTTTGCCCAAAAAAACCACCCATTTTCAAGTTTCATATGAAATTCACACATTTTCAAAAAGCTCGTGAACAAATGACCCATAATCCGCATCAAAACCATGGGCTTATAGTCCATGCTTTTGCCAAAAAAAACACCATTTTTTCAAGTTTCATTAAATAAATTCAACCTATTTTCAAAAGTTTGTGAAAAAAATGGACCCAAAAAATCGACAAAAAACCGATGGGCTATAGTCCATGCTTTTTAGCCCAAAAAACGCCCATTTTTTCCAAGTTTCATAAATATTCAATATTCAAAAGGTGTTGAAAATGACCCAAACATCGATCAAAAACCATTGGGGCTATAGTCCATGCTTTTTTGCCAAAAAACGCACAATTTTTTCAAGTTCAAAATAATTCCACATTATTTTCAAAAGGTGTGGAAAATGGACCCAAAATCGATCAAAACCATGGGCTATAGTCCATGCTTTTGCCCAAAACACCCATTTTCAGTTCATAAATAATACATATTTTCAAAAGCGTTGTGAAACTTGACCCACAAACTATCAAACCCATGGGCTATAGTCCATGCCTTTTTGACCAAAAACACCATTTTCAAGTTTCATAAATAAGTTACATATTTTTCAAAAGGTGTGAAAATGACCCGAAAAATCGAATTCCAAAACCATGGGCTATAGTCCATGGCCTTTTTGCCCCCAACACCACCCATTTTTCAACGTTTCATACATTAATTCATATTTCATTTCAAAAGGTCGCTGAAACTGATCCAAAGTCAGTAATCAAACCATGGGCTATAGTCCATTGCTTTTTTGGCCCAAAAACCACCCATTTTTCAGTTTCATAAATATTCATTATAGTTTCAAAAGGTGCTGAAATGAACCCAAATCGATCAAACCAATGGGCTATAGTCCATGCTTTTTGCCCAAAAACACCCATTTTTCAAGTTTCATAAATAATTCACATATTTCAAAATGGTGTAGAAAATGACCCCAAAATCGATCAAAACCATGGGCTATAGTCCATGCTTTTTGCCAAAACACCCATTTTCAAGTTTCATAAATAATTCATATATTCGAAAAGGTGTGAAAATGACCCAAAATCAAGTCAAAACCATGGTGCTATAGGTCCATGCTTTTGCCCAAACACACCCATTTTCAAGTTAAATAAATAATTCAATATGTTTCAAAACGGTGTGAAAATGACCCAAAATTCAGATCAAAACCATGGGCTATAGTTCCATGCTTTTTGCCCAAAAACCACCCCTTTTTCCAGTTTCAATAACTAATTCATTATTTTCAAAAGGTGTGAAACATGGACCCGACTAATCGATCAAAACCATGGGCTATCGTCCATGCTTTTTGCCCAAAAACACCCATTTTTTCAAGTTTCATAAATAATTTCATATTTTTCAAAAGGTGTGAAAATGACCCAAAATCAGTCAAAACCATGGGCTATAGTCCATGCTTTTTGCCCAAAAACACCCATTTTCAAGTTTCATAAATAATTCATATATTGAAAAGGTGTGAAATGACCCAAAATCAGATCAAAACATGGGCTATAGTCCATGCTTTTTGCCCCAAACACACCCCATTTTTCAAGTTTCATAAAAAATAGATTCATGATATTTTGAAAAAGGTTCGTGAAAATGACCCAACATCGGTCAAAACCATGAGGCTATCGTCCATGCTTTTGCCCAAAAACACCCATTTTTCCAGTTTCAATAAATAATTCATATATTTCAAAAGGTGGAAACATGACCCAAATCGAGTCAAAACATGGGCTATAGTCCATGCTTTCTTGCCCCAAAACACCCATTTTTTCAAGTTTCATAAATAATTCATATATTTTCAAAAGGTGTGAAAATGACCCAAAATCTGATCAAACCATGGGCTATAGTCCATGCTTTTTGCCCAAAAACCACCCATTTTTCAAGTTTTCCATAAATAATTCACATATTTTCAAAAGGTGTGAAATGACCCAAAATCGATCAAACATGGGCTATAGTCCATGCTTTTTGCCCAAAACACCCATTTTTCAAGTTTCATAAATAATTCATATATTTTCAAAAGGTGTGAAAATGACCCAAAATCAGTCAAAACCCTATGGGCTATAGTCCATGCTTTTTGCCCCAAAAACACCCATTTTTCAAGTTTCACTAAATAATTCAATATTTTGAAAAGGCTGTGGAAATGACCAAAAACAATCAAAACCGGGCGCCTATAGCTCCAGAACTTTTTGCCCCCAAAACCACCAATTTTTTCAAGTTTCATAAATAATTCATATCATTGGTTCAAACGGTGTGGTGTGAAAATGCAAATCCCCCCCAAAAGCGAATCAAAAAAGGGGTATAGGCCAATGCTTTTTGCCCAAAAACGCACATTTTTCCCAGTTTCAATAAATACTTCACATATTTTCAAAAGGTTGTGAAATGACCCCAAAAATCGATCAAAACCTAGGGCAGATAGTCCATGCTTTTTTGCACCAAATAAACCATTTATTCAAGTTCATAAATAATTCACATATTTTCAAAAAGGTTCGTGAAAATTGCACCCAAATCGATCAAAACCATGGGCATAGTACATGCCTTTTGCCCAAAACACTCAATTCTCAATTTCAAAAATAATTCATGTATTTTGAAAGGTTGTGAAACTGACCCAAATCAGTCAAAACCATGGGCTTATCGTTCATGCTTTTTGCCCAAAAACACACATTTTTCAAGTTTCATAATAATGCATATTTTTTTGAAAAGGTGTGAAATTGACCCAAATCAGTCAAAAACCATGGCGTATAGGTCCATGCTTTTTGCCCCAAAAAACACCCATTTTTCAAGTTAAATAAACTAATTCATTATATTTCGAAAACGTGTGAAATGACCACCCAACATCAGTTCAAACCATGGGCTATAGTCCATGCTTTTTGCGCCAAAACACCACCCATTTTTCAAGTTCATAATATAATTCATATTTTTCAAAAGGTGTGAACACTGATACGAACAATCGATCAAAACCATGGGCTATTAGTCACTGCTTTTTGCCCCCCGACAAACACCCATTTTTCAAGTTTCATAAATTAATTCAATATTTTTTTGAAAGGTGTGAATGAAATGAGTCCAAAATCAGTCAAAACCATGGGCTATAGTCCATTCTTTTTGTCCAAAAACACCCATTTTTCAAGTTTCATAAATAATTCATATATTTCGAAAGGTGTGAAAATGACCCAAAATCGATCAAAACCATGGGCTATAGTCCATGCTTTTTGCCCAAAAACACTCAATTCTCCAATTTTAAAAAATGATTCATGTATTTTGAAAAGGTGTGAAAATGACCCAAAATCGGTCAAAACCATGGGCTATAGTCCATGCTTTTTGACCAAAAACACCCATTTTTCAAGTTTAATAAATAATTCATATATTTCGAAAACGTGTGAAAAAGACCCAAAATCAGTCAAAACCATGGGTATAGTCCATGCTTTTTGCCCAAAAACACCCATTTTTCAAGTTAAATAAATAATTCATATTTTTTCAAAAGGTGTGAAAATGACCCAAAATCGATCAAAACCATGGGCTATAGTCCATGCTTTTTGCCCAAAAACACCCATTTTTCAAGTTTCATAAATAATTCACATATTTTCAAAAGGTGTGAAAATGACCCAAAATCGATCAAAACCATGGGCTATAGTCCATGCTTTTTGCCCAAAAACACCCTTTTTTCAAGTTTCATAAATAATTCATATATTTACAAAAGGTGTGAAAATGACCCAAAATCAGTCAAAACCATGGGCTATAGTCCATGCTTTTTGCCCAAAAACACCCATTTTTCAAGTTTCATAAATAATTCATATATTTTGAAAAGGTGTGAAAATGACCCAAAATCGGTAAAAACCATGGGTATAGTCCATGCTTTTTGCCCAAAAACACCCATTTTTCAAGTTTCATAAATAATTCATATTTTTTCAAAAGGTGTGAAAATGACCCAAAATCGATCAAAACCATGGGCTATAGTCCATGCTTTTTGCCCAGAAACACCCATTTTTCAAGTTTCAAAAATAATTCATATATCTTGAAAAGGTGTGAAAATGACCCAAAATCAGTCAAAACCATGGGCTATAGTCCATGGTTTTTGTCCAAAAACACCCATTTTTCAAGTTTCATAAATAATTCATATATTTTGAAAAGGTGTGAAAATGACCCAAAATGGATCAAAACCATGGGCTATAGTCCATGCTTTTTCCCCAAAAACAGTCAAATCTCAAATTTCAAAAATAATTCATGTATTTTGTAAAGGTGTGAAATTGACCCAAAATCGGTCAAAACCATGGGCTATAGTTCATGCTTTTTGTCTAAAAACACCCATTTTTCAAGTTTCATAAATAATTCATATATTTTGAAAAGTTGTGAAAATGACACAAAATCGATCAAAACCATGGGCTATAGTCCATGCTTTTTGTCCAAAAACACCCTTTTTTCAAGTTTCATAAATAATTCATATATTTTGAAAAGGTGTGAAAATGACCCAAAATCGATCAAAACCATGGGCTATAGTCCATGCTTTTTGCCCAAAAACACTCAATTCTCAAATTTCAAAAATAATTCATATTTTTTGAAAAGGTGTGAAAATGACCAGAAATCGGTCAAACCCATGGGCTATAGTCCATGCTTTTTGCCCAAAAACACCCATTTTTCAAGTTTCATAAATAATTCATGTATTTTGAAAAGGTGTGAAAATGACCCAAAATCAATCAAAACCATGGGCTATAGTCCATGCTTTTTGCCCAAAAACACCCATTTTTCAAGTTTCATAAATAATTCATATTTTTTTGAAAAGGTGTGAAAATGACCCAAAATCAGTCAAAACCATGGGCTATAGTCCATGCTTTTTGTCCAAAAACACCCATTTTTCAAGTTAAATAAATAATTCATATTTTTTCAAAAGGTGTGAAAATGACCCAAAATCGATCAAAACCATGGGCTATAGTCCATGCTTTTTGCCCAAAAACACCCATTTTTCAAGTTTCATAAATAATTCACATATTTTCAAAAGGTGTGAAAATGACCCAAAATCGATCAAAACCATGGGCTATAGTCCATGCTTTTTGCCCAAAAACACCCTTTTTTCAAGTTTCATAAATAATTCATATATTTACAAAAGGTGTGAAAATGACCCAAAATCAGTCAAAACCATGGGCTATAGTCCATGCTTTTTGCCCAAAAACACCCATTTTTCAAGTTTCATAAATAATTCATATATTTTGAAAAGGTGTGAAAATGACCCAAAATCGGTAAAAACCATGGGTATAGTCCATGCTTTTTGCCCAAAAACACCCATTTTTCAAGTTTCATAAATAATTCATATTTTTTGAAAAGGTGTGAAAATGACCCAAAATCGATCAAAACCATGGGCTATAGTCCATGCTTTTTGCCCAGAAACACCCATTTTTCAAGTTTCAAAAATAATTCATATATCTTGAAAAGGTGTGAAAATGACCCAAAATCAGTCAAAACTATGGGCTATAGTCCATGGTTTTTGTCCAAAAACACCCATTTTTCAAGTTTCATAAATAATTCATATATTTTGAAAAGGTGTGAAAATGACCCAAAATGGATCAAAACCATGGGCTATAGTCCATGCTTTTTCCCCAAAAACAGTCAAATCTCAAATTTCAAAAATAATTCATGTATTTTGTAAAGGTGTGAAAATGACCCAAAATCGGTCAAAACCATGGGCTATAGTTCATGCTTTTTGTCTAAAAACACCCATTTTTCAAGTTTCATAAATAATTCATATATTTTGAAAAGTTGTGAAAATGACACAAAATCGATCAAAACCATGGGCTATAGTCCATGCTTTTTGTCCAAAAACACCCTTTTTTCAAGTTTCATAAATAATTCATATATTTTGAAAAGGTGTGAAAATGACCCAAAATCGATCAAAACCATGGGCTATAGTCCATGCTTTTTGCCCAAAAACACTCAATTCTCAAATTTCAAAAATAATTCATATTTTTTGAAAAGGTGTGAAAATGACCAGAAATCGGTCAAACCCATGGGCTATAGTCCATGCTTTTTGCCCAAAAACACCCATTTTTCAAGTTTCATAAATAATTCATGTATTTTGAAAAGGTGTGAAAATGACCCAAAATCAATCAAAACCATGGGCTATAGTCCATGCTTTTTGCCCAAAAACACCCATTTTTCAAGTTTCATAAATAATTCATATTTTTTTGAAAAGGTGTGAAAATGACCCAAAATCAGTCAAAACCATGGGCTATAGTCCATGCTTTTTGTCCAAAAACACCCATTTTTCAAGTTTCATAAATAATTCACATATTTTGAAAAGGTGTGAAAATGACCCAAAATCGATCAAAACCATGGGCTATAGTCCATGCTTTTTGCCCAAAAACACTCAATTCTCCAATTTAAAAAAATGATTCATGTATTTTGAAAAGGTGTGAAAATGACCCAAAATCGGTCAAAACCACGGGCTATAGTCCATGCTTTTTGACCAAAAACACCCATTTTTCAAGTTTAATAAATAATTCATATATTTCGAAAACGTGTGAAAAAGACCCAAAATCAGTCAAAACCATGGGCTATAGTCCATGCTTTTTGCCCAAAAACACCCATTTTTCAAGTTTCATAAATAATTCATATTTTTTGAAAAGGTGTGAAAATGACCCAAAATCGATCAAAACCATGGGCTATAGTCCATGCTTTTTGCCCAAAAACACCCATTTTTCAAGTTTCATAAATAATTCATATATTTTGAAAAGGTGTGAAAATGACCCAAAATCGATCAAAACCATGGGCTATAGTCCATGTATTTTGTCGAACAACAGCCATTTTTCTACTTTTTTTAAATAATTCATATTTTTGAAAAGCTGTGAAAATGACCCGAAATCGATCAAAACCATGGGCTATAGTCCATGCTTTTTACCCAGAAACACCCAGTTTTCAATTTTCATAAATAATTCATATATTTTGAAAAGGTGTGAAAATGACACAAAATCGACCAAAATCATGGCCTATAGTCCATGCTTTTTTCCCAAAATTACCCATTTTTCAACTTTCATAAATAATTCATATTTTTTCAAAAGGTGTGAAAATGACCCAAAATCGATAAAAACCATGGGCTATAGTTCATGCTTTTTGCCCAGAAACACCCATTTTTAAAGTTTCTTAAATAATTCATATATTTTGAAAAGGTGTGAAAATGACCCAAAATCGATCAAAACCATGGGCTGTAGTCCATGCTTTTTGCCCAAAAACACTCAATTCTCAAATTTCAAAAATAATTCATGTATTTTGAAAAGGTGTGAAAATGACCCAAAATCAGTCAAAACCATGGGCTATAGTTCATGCTTTTTGCCCAAAAACACCCATTTTTCAAGTTTCATAAATAATTCATATTTTTTTGAAAAGGTGTGAAATTGACCCAAAATCAGTCAAAACCATGGGCTATAGTCCATGCTTTTTGCCCAAAAACACCCATTTTTCAAGTTAAATAAATAATTCATATATTTCGAAAACGTGTGAAAATGACCCAAAATCAGTCAAAACCATGGGCTATAGTCCATGCTTTTTGCCCAAAAACACCCATTTTTCAAGTTTCATAAATAATTCATATTTTTTCAAAAGGTGTGAAAATGACCGAAAATCGATCAAAACCATGGGCTATAGTCCATGCTTTTTGCCCAAAAACACCCATTTTTCAAGTTTCATAAATAATTCATATTTTTTCAAAAGGTGTGAAAATGACCGAAAATCGATCAAAACCATGGGCTATAGTCCATGCTTTTTGCCCAGAAACACTCAATTCTCAAATTTCAAAAATAATTCATATATTTTGAAAAGGTGTGAAAATGACCCAAAATCGGTCAAAACCATGGGCTATAGTCCATGCTTTTTGCCCAAAAACACCCATTTTTCAAGTTTCATAAATAATTCATATTCCTTGAAAAGGTGTGAAAATGACCCAAAATCAATCAAAACCATGGGCTATAGTCCATGCTTTTTGTCCAAAAACACCCATTTTTCAAGTTTCATAAATAATTCTAATATTTTGAAAAGGTGTGAAAATGACCCAAAATCGATCAAAACCATGGGCTCTAGTCCATGCTTTTTGCCAAAAAAACACTCAATTCTCAATTTTCATAGATAATTCATATTTTTTCAAAAGGTGTGAAAATGACCCAAAATCGATCAAAACCATGGGCTATAGTCCATGCTTTTTGCCCAGAAACACCAATTTTTTGAGTTTCATAAATAATTCATATTTTTTCAAAAGGTGTGAAAATGACCCAAAATCGATCAAAACCATGGGCTATAGTCCATGCTTTTTGTCGAACAACACCCATTTTTCTACTTTTTAAAAATAATTCGTATTTTTGAAAAGCTGTAAAAATGACCCAAAATGGATCAAAACCATGGGCTATAGTCCATGCTTTTTGCCCAGAAACACCCAGTTTTCAAGTTTCATAAATAATTCATATATTTAGAAAAGGTGTGAAAATGACCCAAAATCGGTCATAACCATGGGCTATAGTCCATGTATTTTGCCCAAAAACACTTAATTCTCAAGTTTCATTAATAAATCATATATTTTGAAAAGGTATGAAAATGACCCAAAATCGGTCAAAACCATGGGCTATAGTCCATGCTTTTTGTCCAAAAACACCCATTTTTCAAGTTTCATAAATAATTCATATCTTTTGAAAAGGTGTGAAAATGACCCAAAATCGATCAAAACCATGGGCTATAGTCCATGTATTTTGTCGAACAACACCCATTTTTCTACTTTTTTAAAATAATTCATATTTTTGAAAAGCTGTGAAAATGACCCGAAATCGATCAAAACCATGGGCTATAGTCCATGCTTTTTGACCAAAAACACCCAGTTTTCAATTTTCATAAATAATTCATATATTTTGAAAAGGTGTGAAAATGACACAAAATCGACCAAAATCATGGCCTATAGTCCATGCTTTTTTCCCAAAATTACCCATTTTTCAACTTTCATAAATAATTCATATTTTTTCAAAAGGTGTGAAAATGACCCAAAATCGATAAAAACCATGGGCTATAGTTCATGCTTTTTGCCCAGAAACACCCATTTTTAAAGTTTCATATATAATTCATATATTTCGAAAACGTGTGAAAATGACTCAAAATCAGTCAAAACCATGGGCTATAGTCCATGCTTTTTGCCCAAAAACACTCAATTCTTAACTTTCATAAATAATTGTTATTTGTTAAGAAAAATTTTGAAATTGATCCTAAAATCGGTCAAAACAATTACATTTGAGTTAATATCAAAAAAGAAAAGCTTTTAATAGAAAAAAAATCGTAATTATAAGAATTGTATTTTTAGAGGTAAACTTGATTTGATGTAGCTAATCCTTTTTGTGATAATTAATGTTATTTTATATATATAGAGGATATTACATGGGCGCGCGGAGATACGAATTTTATCTTCGAGTGTTGAAAAGATCAAGATCTCCAAGCGGCCATGTAATATTCTGTTTATTATATAATTATCAATGAAGTATGTTTTGGCTTTTTTAGGCAATTATTTCCGTGTATTTTTGAATAGCCATCGTACGTGTGAAGATATCAATTTTTCGAAATAGAGAAAAATAGATATTTCATTGGTAATCATATAATAAACGGTATTATTAGTTGTACACTGAAAACCCTTTTCCAATTGAAGGTGTTGTTTTGTTTCTTGCTTGGATAATGCTAATAAGGCGGGAAAACAGTGACGTCAGTGCTAATTGACCTCTACGAGGTGTCAATATTATCACGTATTGACCCTTCATTCAAACAAAGAAGAAGGAATAAATTATATTGTTAATACACCTGTCGATCTCTCTTGTAACGCTCTTGACTCTTAAGGAGTTGTTATTTTCCCTCTTAAAAAACAATAAAAGTCTTCTATACAATATGGTAAGTCCCTATGAAACTTTTGCACCAAAAAATGTAATTTTACGCTCTTTCATAATGGTTTATTTTTGACTGTCTGGTCAAGAGATTTTTTTAATGTCATTATATCCGATAATTTAAATTTACATTTTATTTTCAGATTTCCAATCTATTTATATCCCTTATTTTTGTATTGGCCTATAAATACATATGTACAGCAAATGTTCTAGGTAAGAATTGACAACGAATAAAATGGTAAATATTCTACATCATTTATTGATTTGAAACAGTGTTATAAAATTCGCACTACTTGTCTAAAGCTGATGAATAGTATAGAAAATTGCAAACAGTGCACTACGTGTTTTGTACTATTTAGTCCAAAAATGATTTCGTCTTATTTCGTATATTTATCTATTTATTTATCTATATATTCATATGAGCAACATAACATAAAAATAAATAGATATAGAAGTTTCTTATTTGTTAATCAAAACATATTTTAAAGAGGAACCATTAAACTGATAGCGCCTACGAGGTACTCGGAGTGTTATTACCAATTATTTCATTCGTTTCTTACCTCTGGAAATACGTTTGATAATTTCAGCCTTTTTTTACAGAGCGAATAACGGAGACGCCACTTAAGGATTGGATGAATGTAGGTGATTGTGGTAAAGGACTTAGTAAGTAGATTTCAGTTCCTAGCTCCTTTGGAATAAAAACAACAACAATGTAGTCACTGCTGCGTGATTATTCTTGCTGTTGTTGCTGTCGTTGTTGTTCCATTCTAATATCCATTCATTTACCTATCCATCGTTTCCCCTTCCTTGCTTCCTCTAATCTATTATCCCATGCATTTATCCTTTCTTATCTCCCTCTATCAATCAATGCATCCATCGATCTACCCATCCATTCATCCCCCCCCCCCCTCTCCCCCACCCTTCTCCCTCTCTCCTCCCCTTCTCTCTCTCTTTCCTCCCATATACATCCTCTATCCTTTCTCATCCCACTTCTTATCCACTCAACTAACAACATCCATCCTTCCATTTCTTGAGCCTGTAATCCAGAATGTCAACTCCTTTGCCTCAAGATGCACAACTACTATCGCTCTCTACACGACGCGCCTCCTTTGTCCTGCGACAACGAGCTGGCTAAATCCTCGCAGAGCTGGACAGACGAAGAAGCCCGCCAGGGAAAGATGTTTCATTCAGAATGGACGGACAAATTCACTGAGAGTATTTCCTGGAAAGGGTGGGGATGGAAGGGTATGGAGAAGATGGAAGGAGCCATCCCTGGTGCTGCAAGAAGTTGGTACTCTGAGATTAAAAATGATTATAACTACGCCACAGGGAAAGGGAATGGACAGGCGGTAGGGCACTTCATGGCGGTGGTGTGGAAGGGAGAGACAAAGCTGGGTTGTGGTCTTAATATCAAGGAAAATGATGGTACTTACGTGACGGCCCACTATGCACCTGCTTCACATGCTAACGTTGACTACTTTGAACTTGCTCCTAAGAATGTACTCAAGCGTAATGATTCAGGTTAGTGATGCTCTGGGGATTCTTTGTGTGTACTTTTTCATCGTGGTTGTGATTTTCCAGTAATTATGTATATCCAATAAAGTTATTATTGTTATTATTATTGCACGAAAGTTTACTCGCAAAATAGCCTAAAGATGTTCACAACGGTGTAATTTCGTTAGTAACTTTCTGAAAAGGGGAAAAACGTTTCTCTAAATTTTAAGAAATTCGTTAGGTGTTTTTTTCTTAAATAATGTAAAAGTATCTTGATTTTAAAATAGTTGGATAATTGGGTTATATATCAAATATATTATAGAATCTGTTTAGCTTTGGTTTTCACAAAAGTTCTTGAATGTGGTTGGATGAACATACTTCTGGTGCGAATAAGCCTGAAGCGAGATGACGTCTTACCCCCGTCTCTAGACCATAATCCTTTTCACACTGCTTTGGTCCTTAAATCATGACTATTGTTCCTGTATTCTCTAAGGAATCAAAAATTTTAATATGAAAGAATTTTAAAAACTATTATGGTTTAGAGTCGGGGGTAAAACGTCATCTTGCTTCAGGCTTATTTCGATGTATATGCATCCAACTGTATCCTATCATTATATACCCCGTCTTTATCCTGGGCGCAATGTTTTCCCATAATGACTTCAAAACAGTTTTGCGCCGGAAAAGAAACACGAATATATGGATGGATATAACTCAAACTAGAATCTTACTCTCAAGAGAATGACACATGGTCTTAAATGGGAAAACATTGTTCCCATTCATTCATGAATATATGGATGAATATAACTAGCTCTCAAACAAAGAATCTTATTCTCAAGAGAATGACACATGGTCTTAAATGGGAAAACATTGTTCCCATTCATTCATGAATATATGGATGAATATAACTAGCTCTCAAACAAAGAATCTTACTCTCAAGAGAATGACACATGGTCTTAAATGGAAAACATTGTTCCCATTCAAAGTAAAAAGACCTATTTTGATGATTCCAGATCCCTCATGTGAGATACGATCATCAGAGAGAAAGCTCTGTAGTGAAGATTTAAAGGCGCCTTTCGTCACACCTGAGCAGTGCTTAAAGGCAGGCTGTTGCTATGACGACATGTTCATGTCAGAACCCGGGGTCGACTTTTTCGGCGAGAAGGGAAGAACCTGGTGTTTTGTTCCTAAAGGAGGTGAGTTCTTTTTTAAACGTAAGTTGATGAGGTGAGCTATTATTAACTATTCAGAGTTTGAGGAAAGAACTGGGTCGAGTGACTGGCATTGCAGTGTATTGTGGGTGTGTTTAAGTGGACATTTCCTAACTAAAAAGTCTCACAATGCACATGCAAATCCAACTCAATCTATCCTTTTTATCCAGCCTTAGCTCTTTCTTGAATTTATATGCCGCTGTGTTCCTTGATCACAGACTCAGTTCCTCAGGGCTAGCTAATTTCAGTGTCCAAAATATTCACAAAGTAAAGAATGCACAACTTCAACAATGCACTCACCACATATCTTCACTGCAACACATGTATATTCTACACACATTAAATCACAGTGGCCCTGAACAACAGAAAGACTGGAGTCTTGACAAAGTATTGAGTAAGTTTTGTTGAAGAAATGAAGAACGGTATCATTTTATCTCTCATCTTAGGAAAGAATCCTAATCTGGCAAAAGGCGCAGGTACAGGCAACACAACAGGTACGTCTAGTCAACTACACTGTTATTGATCGATAAGCCTAAGATCCATGCTTCAAATGAGCGAGTGAGAAAACGCATAACGGTACGGTGATGGTACAAATTCAGCAACAGGTCATTTATGTGACTATACGTCACTACACGTTACGTCACGATTGTGTCACGCTATTCGTGACTCACGATTACTATAAGAGACCTGTTTTATCATGATAGTTACCTTATCAAACTTGATTTTACTTCTATGGCTTAGCAAGGAACGCATGGACGTCTGTTGTGCAAGTTTTTTCTCTGTCCTCCCATGAAAATCCTCTGAAAGTAAAGAATGTTTTTCCTGCTACTACCTCCATGATTTTTATTTACTTGTGTAACATCTCGGGATAGAAACATTAAAGCTATTCATTAATTTAAAATAGACACAGGTCAAACAGGAGAAGCGGGAAAAACTGGAGAAGCAGGAAAAACCGAAGAAACGGGTAAAACTGGAGAAGCAGGTAAAACTGGAGAAGCAGGAAAAACTGGAGAAGCAGGAAAGACAACTGGGTCAACAGATACAGGCTCAGGGGTAAACACTAAAGAGGAAAATACCATAGGTACGAACACCTCCCAGCCAGGAGCCGTGGGAGGGACGGTGGAGGGCGGAAAAGTTTCCAAGGAAAAGAATCTTGAAAAGGAAACGGCTGGATCTGGAGAATCAGTGAAAACCAACGAAGAAAATGCTGGAAATACTGTAACCAATCAACCGGGAGCCGTGGGAGGGACTGTTGAGCAGGGTAAGGTTTCTAAAGAGACTAACCAAGAGAATAAAACATCAGGAAAAGGTGTTGATTCAACGAGTACGGGAGGACAACCCGGTACTGAATCAGTAGAAGAAGTAGCAAATACAATCGCAAAGAAACCCGGTCAACCCGAGATGATAAACAAGCTAAAAGAAGCAGGAGTCTTGAACAATAAGGGTGAAGAAGTAGCAAATAAACAGAACCAAAATGCAGGACAGCCAACCGATGAAACAAAGCAGAAGGTTCTGGAAGAACTGGAGGAAAGCCACATGTTAAACAAAGAAGGTGAAGCGATGCTTAAAGAAGAGAATCAGAAAGTATTGGTCAAGAACCTCGAGAAGAGTGGCCTACTAACTGAAGAGGGACGAAACATCCTTAACAAGGAAGGTCCCGGTGGATTGATAAAGCAAGTGGAACAAGGTACGGCCGTTGCGGGAGTGCCATCGGTAAATGTTGTAACAGAAGAGATCAATAAACGACCGGAGGCTCAAGAACTCATGCAAAAGCTCCAAAGTGGAGGGCTATTGAGTAATGAAGGTCAAAAAATAGCTGCAAAAATCCAACCAGGTTAGATAACGGGCTTCGTTATTACAGCCATCTTTCGTATAATTGCGTGACTAAAATGTCACGCAATTAAAGAAGGTGACGTATATATAGACCCCTAGCAGCACGTTTTAATGCAGCTCAATTTGGGGAGGACATAACAATAGGTTTCCAATTCTCAAGAGGTTGAAATGTTTTTGTTTTGTCCTCCAAATTGAGCTGCTCTGACGTCCAAGCGAGATGATCTGTTAACCCCATGAGTTATCTCATTTATGGACCTCATATTAGTTAATTTTTTGGTTCCAGCAGTCGTTCCTCAAGTCAGCAACGTTCCTGCATTGTCACCCCCAGTAGCACCACCAGTCGTACAAATGCCAAACGATGGAATGTGCGGTAAGTTAATATCGTACATAAACGGCTCGTGGCCAACTAAGCTTTGTAAACACCCCTAACCGATTTGAGACAGAAGCGCCAATGCAAATTAATCTAAAACGTCTTCATGCTATTGCAAAGGTACATAAATTTGACTTTCAACCTTGCCTGACAAATGGTCAGTTCTTGCTAATTATGCTAATTATTTCTTATTTGCTGTATATTAATACAGTTAATCTCGATCTCACAAAAGTATATTCACAATGTACTTTGCAAATTTGGGGAAAAAAAGTATTTTTCCACTTTAAAGTACTTGATTCCTGGAAAGAGCGCAAAGAAATGTTTAAGTTTTAAAACGTTTTTGACCTATGTATCTCTCGTTGAACTCCACTGAAATCTTGCCAACAACATGCTTTTTTTTTTTTTTTTTAGTCGTGTTGGATTTAGGTTTTATCATCGACGGATCAATGGCAGTTGGCGGCGAAGTCAACTTCAAACAACTCCTTAACTTCGTATGGAATGTAATTCAGTCATTTATCATCGGCCCTACGAAGACAAGAGTAGGAATCGTTCTATCTGCCTTGGAATCCTTCGTTATATTCAACTTCCATACCTACTACGAGAAGCCAAACATTCTCCAAGCTCTTAATACCATCCAATATCCAGGAACAGACGGTCCAGGCACATACATCGGGCGAGGCCTTCACGTTGCAAAGAGATTCCTTTTCTACCAATCAGGAAGAGACAATATCCCTCGTGCCTTAATTATCCTTGCAGGAGGTCTCTCTCTTGATGACGTCATTACTCCTGCGATTGAGCTCCGAGCAATGGGTGTTGATATTTATACTGTTGGTGTCGGCAGTAAATACAGCAAGCTGCAACTTCATGCAATGGCAAGTTTTCCACACTCAGAGCATATATTTGGTGCCTCGATTACACAACTTGCTCTTATTGCACAGAATGTAGTGACCAAAGTCTTGAAAGGTATGTTAAAAGGCTTTTCTACATTGGACGTCAAACCCTTCTCAATTACCTAGAGTATCCTTTCTTTGCTTAACGGTTGAATATAAAAAGACACATGAATATGGATACAACTCAACAAAGAATTCTATTCTCGAGTGAATGACTCGTGGTCTGAAATAGGAGGAAAGTACGCAACTTTTATTGCGCTATTTCAAGTATCATTCTGTGTCCGGAAAACTTCTTTTATAGACAGCTAGATACTCACTATTTCTTTTCTACTCACCTTTTCAGGCATATCAGTTAACTTCTGCCATCCTTGCTTCGAAGGTAATAAAATCTTTTGGGACTTATTTGAGTAATTAGTTTTGTATAGCATAGAACTACCACGCCCAGACCTAGAAGATGCATGCTTCTATGGAGCATTCTTATTGGATGACCAGTAATCCCGTGCGCTGTGAATGGTCGTACAATATACTTTGTAGTCTTGTCATGCCATGATAAAGAAATAGCTGTTTGCAAAGTAGCATTTTTATGATAGGTTCAACAGTAATTCCATGCGCTGCCTACGTGATTAATCAGACTTTAGAGGTGCTTATGACAAGGCAATTATACTGTAAATGAGTTCTTGGACAATCACTAATCTGGCATGATATGCTTAGGTATATATTGACAGATTCAGTCATTAATGCAATGCTTGAAAGGTACCACCATACAATCATATTCAAAGGTACTAAATGAACACAAAATTGTCTGTCTTAGGTCACGACATGATGTGCGATTATTGTCCAATGGACTTCGATTCCATTCTCTTTCGAAGAGGGCACGACAAGACGAGTTCAAAGCATCATAGGGAAGAATATCACCATGAAAACAGCACTATAACCATTCAAGACGACGCCAACCCAGGAAGTGAAAGCACCAACGGTGCCTCAAATAACTCCCAAGATTTATCATCTTTACCATCATATTTGAAAGAGTCGTCAAGCGAGGATACTTTTGACGTCCAAGCGGATGACAATCCAAACACCCCAGCTAGAATGTCGGACTGGGACTATTTGAAGGCTAAGGCAAAAAGATTAGGGCTTTTGAACGAAGAAGCAATTCGAAAAGAAGAAGAAAACTATTCGGAATATAAGTATGAAACAAAAAGCACGGGATTGATTACTGATGGTAAGTATCGAGGAATACTTCACTTAGTTGCGTTCTGTTGCTCAGGGTTAGCCCCGACTTTGTATAGAATATTCACGTTACCCAATGAAGGTCTGTGGACTTTCAAATTGTTTGTATTGTTAAAGTTGAGTGTTCTTTACATTCCCTCCTCCCTCAATACAGTGCACTGATGCATGCGCCAATCACGTACGTACTCATGCTGCCTTCTCTCTCTCTCTCTCTTTACGATAGAATGTCGAGATTTTGCAGATGAATGCGAAGTGTACGCAGCTCAGGGATACTGCAGTAGTTATGCCCCAAACACATCTATCGGTACAGTCAATGTCATGTGTAAACGTTCATGCGGACTTTGTGGTCCTACTAATCCACTGTAAGTACCACTAGGTTCCCGACTGTCACAGGTTTTACTCTTATATCCCAATCCCATGAATGCTTACTGCAACGGCTTGAATAAAGTTAGGGTAACCCCCAGTTTTATGCTTACTTTAGCTCCTATAGGGGACACCACACCAAGAAATTAACGCTGCATGGAGCTTCATGAATCATAGATATTTCTGAGGAGCATCGATTTGATATTTCACCAATTGCCCATTCGTGGAAAATTCTGATTATATTTGGAGGCGATATTTAAAACGTGTTTTTATTCTTTTAAAGTAATGCTGAAAAAAGATCAAATGGAATCAAGAAGCAAGACCACAAAGAAGAGCAAAGCAGACGAAGATTTTTACGTAGAAATCCATGTTATAGTTAAAATAAAGCCTGTTAATATTTGAATTGGTAGAAAGGGAAGGGAGGGATTGGTTAATGATTGAATGAACAAACGAACGAATATGAAAGCTTTTTTTTCTGTACATAAATGCAATAAGTGCAAACTTTTCTACTGCAATTACGATATAAATAAACTATGACAATAGCAATCACATCAAAGATGACTTTTCTCACTTGCAAAAAAGATTGGCAAAGAAGATTGGTAAACATATTCCATGGAATTGTGGGGTTGAACAGGGACACATAGGATGTCTTTTGATATCCAACCCAAGTCCAAGCTAAAGTGAACCCGAATCCTTTCGGTGCGATGTCATTAACAGTGAGACCAGGATGTCATATCTTCTCTCGCAGCAGCGGTGCCTATTCGTATGAGAATAGAAACCTCTAGTTATACGCCAGTTAACTCATATCGAGCATGCTAAAAAAATGTTCCAGCGAGCATGCCTCCCGCGTGAGACAGACCAAAATTAGTTGTCACGGTGAAAGAAACCAATGACAAATCTTTTGTTTAACACCACAAGTGGCGGCTATGACGTCATGTATATCCCTCAATTTGTTAAAACCAAGAGAGCGTGACCAAACATTTTAACGCGAGTGTTCGAGTGGTTACCCTGTGGAAGTGTTGGCAACAAACTGGTGGACTCTTTGACGGACGGACGTAAAATAGAAAAAAATAATAGTGGTGTAGAAATTTATGGAAAGAACTCTCTGTAGACAAGAAATACAGAGAACATGACAAACTCAAAATAAAACAGGAACTGGTGAGTAAAGTAAGCTCAGTATTCAGTGATAAAGTAAATTGGACTAATTAGTTGATGATGTGAAGTCTTGATATGAAATGCGTTGACGGAGTGGTGTGAACATCATTCATAAATGTTTGGTTTTACTTTGACGTTGATTTTATAAACTAACTGAAATCTTTATTTCAACTGGGGAAAAATGAAGTTATTTTTTCAATTAAAAATGTTAATTTTACTTTAGTTTTCTATATGTTTCTAATCTTCTGTTTCCCAGCTTGTACATTTGGCCAGAAAGTTTTGTTTCTAGATTCAACCACTGCTGATATGTGTAACAGACCACTACTCTTACATAGTTATTAGTTTCAACATGTCTATGGAAAAAAATGAGTTGACGTCTATTCTTTTAAGAAGAACAGCAGCCAGTTTGATTTAACAAATTAAGACATTAATAATTGACAACTTTCATTGATTCGATTATACAAACTAATTAGAACAATATAATCCAATTTACGATGAGTCGAAAACAATTCAAATACGACACTTCATTTTCCTTCATAAATAGATTAGCTCTAAACTTACAAGATCGAATTTATCTGTGTTAAACGGAATAACCTCGTTCCCTAGCACTATATCTTATCTATATTTCTATATCTTTATGTGTTAAACGGAAATATTTTCGGAGCTTCCTATTCGACTTTTTCGACAGTACCATTCACCTGCCTGCTCGGCTCTTGATTTTTTTGACGTGTACCAGCAGCATTACTAACGTACCAATACGGCGGAAATCCGAAGAAAGATGTAGACCCCTTGCAGTACGTCGGAATGCAGTTCAACTTCGGAGGACATAACAATAGATTTCTCAGGAGATTGAAATTATTTTGTTTTGTCCTCCAAAATGAGCTGCTTTGACGTCACATGCAAGGGGTCTATTCGGTGGTATATTTCTTTATTCGCAGAGATTTGAATGTACGTGGAATTGGCGATGAAAGACATTTGGGTGAAAGCTTTTTTGATCTTCTGTCACGTCATTATCTGTGTAGTCCCTGCAAGTACCCTAGGTGAGCAAAGCTTTAGATAATAATATCAATTATCTTTATATATTTAATAAAATCTGTAAATTTTTTTGTTTTTTAGGGAAATCAAAATATCGATCTTTGTACGACAAGATCTATGGTGATTCAGATAATTCATGGATGAGCATTGGAGATTGTGGACAAGGACTTGGTATGTATACCTGACAAGGAAGTAACGTAATGCGCATGCTCATACATTGGTGGTGAATTGGCGGTCAATTTTTTCTCTTTACTTTCCTAGCTTGTGGTCCAGATTGCCAGCTGCTTTGTTTAAAGATGCACAACTATTATCGCGCTCTTCATAATTCTCCACCTCTCGTATGCGATCACGAACTTGCAAAATCAGCTCAGATGTGGACAGACAAAGAAGCTGCAAGGGGAAGAATAATGCACTCGCGACGTAGAGACAGATTTTCCGAAAGCATATCTTGGATACGAAGTGGTTACGAAGGAATGGACAAGATGAAGGGAGCGATTCCAGGGGCTATCAGAGGATGGTACTCGGAGCTTAAAAATAATTACGATTACGATACTGGAAAAGGAAATTGTAGAACGATTTGTCATTTTATGCCTGTGGTTTGGAAAAGTCATACAAGAATAGGCTGTGGACTTAATATTAAGCCAAACGATGGAACGTATGTTACAGCTCGTTTTGGGCCCTTATCTGATGGACCTTCTAACGATTTGGCACTTGCCAGGCAAAATGTTCTTCGGAGAAAAGCACCAGGTATAAGAGTAGCTTGATGACATCATTTGTTTAAAAAAAATACTCGTCACCTACACCTAATCACGATATGATGATTTAATTATTATGATAAGGACTTTAATCCTTAATATTATCTAAAGACGTTTTCTTCCCTGGAAAGTTAATAAACTTATGTAAATTGTGTTCTATCATACACCTTTTTTTTAGGAAAGAAGAATTTGGAACTCGAAAAAAAATTGCGTGATGACACACAAATCACAGATTTGATGACTATTATTTAACTGAGTGATTTATTGATTCTGATAACAGGTCCTCAGTGTGATGTTCCCTCGTCTGAACGAGTCCACTGTACTCCAAGTCTCAAGTCGCCTTACGTCACTCCCGAGGAGTGCATAGAAGCAGGCTGTTGCTATGACGACTTATTTATGTCAGAACCAAATGTCCATTTCTACGAACCAGAGGGGAAAACATGGTGCTACCTTAAGAAGAAAGGTTAGGAAGTTTCTTATTTGCTTTGCAACTGACCTCTATGGAATTTGTGACATTTCTTTCGTATCTTCATTTTGGTCTCGCATTCGAGATAATTTTAAGAAGTCAATTCGTAAACAATGATTCTGTTTTTCAATAGGGCAATATTATTTTCCTGCAATGATTCAGAACGTCGCGAAAGAACCTTCTCCTGATCATGATGGACAGCGAAGCCCCAATGGCCTGAATCCATATCCAAGTAGTAACTCTCTTCAGATTTATCGTATAAATACTGATAGCCATAAAGGAGTCATGAACAAGCCATCAGCAGGAGAAGTCAGTCTGTTGCCAATTATCGCACCACATAAATTTACAAACAATTGTGACCAGCAAATGAAATCTAATGGAAGGTGTTTATTAGTAAAACAAGTTCCATGTCCAGATGAAAATCAGTCAGGAAATAGCAATGAAAAGCCTGAGACTGGTAATACTAATAACGCAGGATGTCTTATAATAAAACCAGCAGGATGTACAGAACAGAGTGGATCAAGTGTTCAAGGACCAAGTGTTACACCATCTACAGGGTGCATCAAGATTCAACAGACTCGGCCAAATAAGGAAAGTAGCGGTTGTACGGTAGTGATAACACCAGGAAAGATTTGCCAGCTACGACCAACAAGCCAACCGACTCAAACCAGTAAGCCAACTCAACCAAACAAGGTTAGAAAACCTACTAAAATGAAAAAAACAACCGCACAACCGAGTCAAGCAGGTCAGCCAGGACAACCAGTAGGACCTGAGAAACCAAGAAAACCAAGAAGACCAGAGAAACCAGGATCAACAGCACCAGGACAACCAGGACAACCAGAACCAGGACAACCAGGACCAGGATCACCAGGACCAGGATCGCCAAGACCAAGACCAGGACAACCAGGACTAGGACAACCAGGATCAGGACAACCAGGACCAGGACAACCAAGACCAGGGTCACCAGGACCAGGACAACCAGGACTAGGACAACCAGAGCAACCAGGCCCAGGATCACCAGAACAACCAGGACCAGGGCAACCAGGACCAGGGCAACCAGGGTCATCAGGACAACTAATACAACCAGGACTAGGACAACCAGGACAAGGATCACCAGGATCACCAGGACCAGGACCAGGACCAGGATCACCAGAACCAGGACAACCAGGATCAGGACAACCAGGACAGCCAGGTCCACCAGGATCACCAGGACCAGGGCAGCAAGCACAACCAGCACAAGTGTCAGGGTCACCAGGACAACCAGGACTTGAACAACCAGGGCAACAAGGACAACCAAGACCAGGATCACCAAGACCAGTACCGGGACAACCAGGATCAGGACAACCAGGAAAGCCAGGTCCACCAGGATCACCAGGACCAGGGCAGCAAGCACAACCAGCACAAGTGTCAGGACAACCAGGACAACCAGCACAAGTGTCAGGACAACCAGGACAACCAGGACAACCAGGACAACCAGGACAACCAGGACAACCAGGACAACCAGGACAACCAGGACAACCAGGACAACCAGGACAACCAGGACAACCAGGACAACCAGGACAACCAGGACAACCAGGACAACCAGGACAACCAGGACAACCAGGACAACCAGGACAACCAGGACAACCAGGACAACCAGGACAACCAGGACAACCCAGACCAGGATCACCAAGACCAGTACCGGGACAACCAGGATCAGGGCAACCAGGACAACCAGGACAACCAGGACAACCAGGACCAGGACAACCCAGACCAGGATCACCAAGACCAGTACCGGGACAACCAGGATCAGGGCAACCAGGACAGCCAGGTCCACCAGGATCACCAGGACCAGGTCAACCAGGGTCACCAGGACCAGTTCAACCAGGGTCACCAGGACCAGGATCACCAGAACCTGGACAACCAGGACAAGGACAATCAGGATCAGGACAACCAGGACAGCCAGGTCAGCCAGGACCACCAGGATCACCAGGACCAGGGCAGTCAGCACAACCAGCACAAGTGTCAGGGTCACCAGGACAACCAGGACTAGAACAACCAGGACAACCAAGACCAGGATCACCAGGACCAGGACAACCAAGACCAGGATCACCAAGACCAGTACCGGGACAACCAGGATCAGGGCAACCAGGACAGCCAGGTCCACCAGGATCACCAGGACCAGGACAACCAGGGTCACCAGGACAACCCAGACCAGGACAACCAGGACAACCAGGACAACCAGGACAACCAGGACAACCAGGACAACCAGGACAACCAGGACCAGGACAACCCAGACCAGGATCACCAAGACCAGTACCGGGACAACCAGGATCAGGGCAACCAGGACAGCCAGGTCCACCAGGATCACCAGGACCAGGTCAACCAGGGTCACCAGGACCAGTTCAACCAGGGTCACCAGGACCAGGATCACCAGAACCTGGACAACCAGGACAAGGACAATCAGGATCAGGACAACCAGGACAGCCAGGTCAGCCAGGACCACCAGGATCACCAGGACCAGGGCAGTCAGCACAACCAGCACAAGTGTCAGGGTCACCAGGACAACCAGGACTAGAACAACCAGGGCAACCAAGACCAGGATCACCAGGACCAGGACAACCAAGACCAGGATCACCAAGACCAGTACCGGGACAACCAGGATCAGGGCAACCAGGACAGCCAGGTCCACCAGGATCACCAGGACCAGGACAACCAGGGTCACCAGGACTATCAGGACAACCAGGGAAACCAAGTCATAAGCGGAAAAAGAAGAAGCCTAGAGAACATAAACCCAAAGGAAGTAAGAAGCCGACGCTGCCACCTGGAGGACAGACAACAACTGTTCCATCTGGAGGACAGACATCAACAATTCCATCTGGAGGACATACACCAACAATTCCATCTGGAGGACAGACAACAACTGTTCCATCTGGAGGACAGACAACAACTGTTCCATCTGGAGGACAGACAACAACTGTTCCATCTGGAGGACAGACATCGACAATTCCATCTGGAGGACAGGCATCAACAATTCCATCTGGAGGACAGATATCAACAATTCCATCTGGAGGACAGACATCAACAATTCCATCTGGAGGACAGACATCAACAATTCCATCTGGAGGACAGACATCAACAATTCCATCTGGAGGACAGACATCAACAATTCCATCTGGAGGACAGACAACAACTGTTCCATCTGGAGGACAGACATCAACAATTCCATCTGGAGGACATACACCAACAATTTCATCTGGAGGACATACACCAACAATTCCATCTGGAGGACATACGCCAACAGTTACGCCACATAAACCTGCCGGAGGGAGCCAGTCACCACTAGGAGGGGAGAAGCCAACGATAACCTCTGTGGTATATAACAAAAATGAAAGTTCTACGAGTGTGGGAACCCATAAATATCCAGTGGTTTGCCAGAACATCATCACTGGAAAAGTGATCTCATTACAGGTTAATGGATTGGACAAAAATCCCAAGGGATTAAACTGCAGCGGGAATCTTCTCACAGTGAAACCTAATGAAGGAGGTGTTAACTTAATGCCTGAAAATGGAAGTGAAACTATAAACATACATAATAACAATGGAAACCAAATTGTTAATCAGAACATGATGAATTGCTTGGGCCAGAAGAAGCTTATTAAAAAAGTAAAACAACTTTTGCTCAATGAACTTATGCAAAAGGGCCTTCTAAACTCAGCTGGTATCGTTGCCTTGAGAAACGAAAGCTTTTTGAATAACTTAATTGGCAGTACGATAAGCTGCAGCCAGATTCTTGCACAGCTTGGTAATCAAAATAATCAGAATATTATTAATAATATTAAGAACACTTATGAAGGACAGAGTATTCTGCAAACATTAAAGTCATTGGGAGCTCTGAGTAAACACGGACAAAATATCGTGGTGAAAATTGATCCGTACAACGTGGGAGTACCGAACAGCGGAGGCGGATGGACGACGAAACCACAGGGTATGTATCTTTTCGTTTGCCAAGAAAGTAGTATAACCGCTAATTTAAATCAATTAAGTACAGCTATACGCGCAAAATCCTATCAGAATATGAGTCACTTTTTGAACGTGTTCAAATGAAAAATGTACAGTTTCTTTGGACTTGGCACGCATTTGCCAACATTTAAATATATGGTTAACCGTCCGTCCATCCCTCCCTCCCTCCCTCCCTCCCTCCCTCCCTCCCTCCGTCCATCCATCCGCCCATCCATTCCTCAATTTATCTGTGACGTTATCATAACCTCTCTAAAACCAAGACATAAAATCCTAGCATTTTATTAATATTAATTATGCTCTCTTTTTCCACGAGTAGTTTACCCTTTGGGCAACAATATCCAAGGCAATCGACATAGTACTGGAATAAAAGGTGTGCATCTTTAATGTTTTGTTTGAGTTGTATCCATATTCATGTGTCTTCTCATGGGCGACCATCACTACATTTTCCATAAATATGCGAACTCTGTGTCTGCGAGCTGCACGCTGAAATCTGGTTTTTCGCTGCTATCAAATCTAATCAGTTGGTCCCTTTTATATTTTTGACTGGCGATAGCAAAAAATAATATTTTCAGCGTGCAACTCGAAGACACAGAGTTCGCATGTTTATGAAAAATGAAGTAAACGAGAAAACGTGACAGTGGACTGAAATGGGAAAAATAACGCTGAATTGAAGGTAATCTTTTCAAGAAGCTAAATTAATTTTTTGTCTCTTTCTAGTGTTACTTGACCTAGGGTTTGTAATTGATGGCTCAATAAACGTCGGAAACGAGATGAACTTTAGACAAATCATCATCTTCGTGTTAAACATGATAAAGATGTTCAACGTCTCTCCCTATACAACACGCGTTGGACTCGTGATATCATCCATAAAACCCACAATCGTCTTAAATTTCCAAACCAACATAGACATTATAACTCAAACGCTTAGCAACGTAAAGTTTCCTGGAAAATACGGACCAGGTTCAGGTTCAAACATCGGACATGGTCTTTATGTCATGAAGAACATGTTCGTAGCCACAGGAAGACGAAATATCCCACGCACTTTGGTCGTCGTAACAGCAGGAATATCTACTGATGATATCATTACTCCTGCCACTCAATTACGCTTGATTAGAATTGATATATTCTGTGTTACGTTGGGGAATCTTAACAGTGAATTTCAGATGCAGTCCATTGCAAGCTTGCCACATTATGAACACATCTTTTCAGCAACGTTTTTGCAGTTGGGGTTCATTTATCAAACCATATTTACTAAGATTTTGAAAGGTAAGAAGAGATCTTTACCATTCCAGATCACGTGTCATTCATTACTTGAGAGTATCGTTTCGCATGAGAAGACTCATGAATATTGATACAACTCATGATCAAATAATACTGAAAGAATCCTATTCTTAAGGGAATGACATGTGGTCTGAAATGAGAAAGCAAAAGCTAAATGGAACAAGAAGAAACTATACACTTACAATATCTTTTGGTTTCAGGAATATCAATAAGGTTTTGTAGTCCTTGTTTCCAAGGTAACGTACAATCTATAAAATCTTTTGTTCAGCATCTCATTATGATGTTACTTATACCCAAGGCACACCACAGTGCTAACTTGAAGCCTTAACAATTTTTGACGCTAGTTGCCGTTGCCTAATTATGAAATAGACGCTTTTCAAATTCATAAATTACCGCTGTGTTCCTTGATTACAGACTCATTTTCTCGAGATTCAAAACATCCACAAGTAAAATTAGAATAAAGAATGTACACTAAGACAACCACTCTGAAATAAGCCTTTTCATAGTTTAAGAATCGATGCCACTACGCATGCGATCTTATCCCGAATTTCTCACCTTCTTTTGTCTAAGCCTTCTTTTGTTCTTAATCAAACAAAAGAAGGTGAGAAATTCGGGATAAAATCGCATGCGCAGTGGAATCAATTCTTAAACTATAAAAAGGCTTATTCAACAGACCTCGACTGGGTCACGTGAGATATTTTACACAAACTCGAGCCTAACCCCGAGCAAAAGAGAACTCAAAACTAAAGTATTGGTAAACATACCACAACGTGTTTCTTGTGCATCTGAAATATATTAATCATTTTGATTTTTTTTTTTTCGGTAGGAAAAACCAATATGTGCAATGTATGCCCTGTAGACTTTTATTCTAATTTTCTAGAAGAGCAAAAAGCGAAAGACAAAAAAGAAAATGAGCACTACTTCGACGAAAATAAGAGTGGAAAAATGACCATAATAGCTAAGACTCAAGCAATCAACGGAACAGCGTTTGGCTTGGATGGAAAAGGAAGTAAGAATGAATTGAAGCCTTATGCGAATGGCAAAAAGAAAAAGTTAACACTATGGAGTATTTTAAATTTAAATGTGAACAATAAAGGCATCAGCTATAAGGATAAAAACAAAAACAGAGAGAAACAGAAAGCGAAAACGATTGGAATGAAAAATAACAAATTGCCTGATGACGACAACAACGTCAATCAATTTTACAAAAATAAAGCGGCAGTAAAAATGACAAAAAATAAGAAAATCGAAGAAATGGAAAATAATCCGACTGATGTTGTGCCATTACTTGATGAAGATTATGAAGATAGAATCAAACATTACCCACAATTTATTCACCCTGGACGTTTTCATGGTAACGATGATAGTAGTGATACCTTAACGAGTCAAAATACAGCAAATGAAGAAAAGATTGACAGGCATGATGATGGTTACTATGACGACTCTGCCATTGTCCAAGATGATTTGGTCGATCAAGACATTATTTATTCGACTCTTCTCAACGACAATGAAGCAATGAAACAGGGGTTGAAATACTTTGACGATAGGAGGGTTGATCACAAGAACACTGCGCATGCTCCATACGATCCACGTGCTCAGTATAATACGCATGCTCAAAGCGACGAGGGCTTTGTTAACCAGAATAATGCGCTTTTAAAAGAAAACGAACAAATCAATCAGAAAGTAAATGAAATAACCGAAGGCAGCAACATGGATATGTCAGTGGCCTATGTTCATAACTGGGATCAAGACGAACGTCTCAATGACCTGGATGCTGAATTCACTGAATATGACAGCGACAAGGACAGTAAAACTGAAGCTTCTAAAGGTATGTTCAGTTTTCGTCTAAAGAATAAATGAAGGGCTAAATCTTAGGGCCCAAGATGGCGGACTTCATCCCTAAATTATATCCCACAATCCTATGAACTTCGAGTTGTTACCAGTCCCTTTTATTTGAATTCGGAAAATCATATATCACAAATATTCTATAGAAATCAAAATTCGCGTAGCACTTAGAGCTTTCTGATTGGACGATCACTAACTTCACGTACTGCGATTGGTTACGGCAAGGTTGCTATAACAACGAGAGTGCTGTGTCTCAGAAGTTCGATGTTAGGGAATAATTTTACAATCATTCATCATTTTTTTCTTACTACGACCGAGAAGTAACTTTTTTCCTTTCTTTTACTTCTTATTTACAGAATGCAAAGACTATTCAAGTGACTGTGGTTCTTATGCAACACAAGGTTTTTGTTCAGAGTTTGCACCTCCTACGAGTATCGGGACAGTAAATATCATGTGTCGACAGTCTTGTGGATTGTGTGACAACCAGAATAGTAACACAATGAGGTAAGGATTAGTAATGGTCACGCTTGTAACACAATCATTAGCAACATACGCAGATATAAAAGATTTTTTTACTACATATGAATATTTTAGCTAGATATTTTATCATTCTTAACCAGCCCAAGTACGAACCAAAGGAACAATGTCGTAAGAAAGATAGCCGAAGAACTGGACATTGCGAAAGAAGGGACTTCATACACTGACGTTTTATAGATCGTTTGTTCAACATGTAGCCTTGATGAACTTGAGAAATGGTTGCTTTCTTTCGGTCTTTTAAAACGACAGATTTGTCTTAGATCAGACGCTATATCTGGAATGGTTATGAACCAAAGTTTATCGCAAATGCAAACATCCAAGTGCAGAGAATTTATACAAGCGGAAATAGAATAATAGAATATTTCATACTGGATAATATAAATGCCGAAGTAAATATGAAGCATATAATGTATGAACTAGTAGGAAATAGTAGTAACAAGAAAAGAGAAACTTACGAAGGTTTGGTGGGTCTACTGTTGCTTCCATTGCCAGTAAAAATTTGCATAGAATGACATTCTAAGTTGCGTGTCATGACAATACACAAGGGAATATTAATGCGTGCTCTAAAGAATGTTAAGCACGTTAAACAAAGATATAAGAATTGAATAAGCTAAGAATAAGTATTTCTATCATAGCGACATTAAAATTAAGGAATCACTAGAAATAAAATAAGCAAACGAAGTAGAAAGGTTGAATGAAAAGAAGAGGGGAAGAAGAAATTAGGAAAGAAGAGAATGAACTAAAGGAGGCAAAACAAAAAAGAAGAAGGAAAGGATTGAAGGAAAGAAGCAGGAAGGAAAGAAGGAAGGAAGGAAGAAAGGGAACGCAAAAACAACATTACATAACATTACTTTTTTTGTTTACTTTAAGGATAAAAATAAGAGGGCTCACTCATATCTATTTCTATCCCTCTTTAATAACGATACATCCACAAACAAAGCTAATAAATGAATGTCGCTATATCATTATTACTGCCGATATTCCACTCTTTCCATTGATGTGCCATCTGTTATTCAGTCAGAAGGTAGACATAATTAGCGTTTGCACCGCCAACACACTCATATTCATCATCGTTATCACATCGGGTGTAGTTCATGCTGACACAGTGTTGAGAGTAACCCAGTTGTCCGTATGTATCGCATGCTCCTGCCCCAGCCCAGCATTCACCGTAGTACTGAAGACCAAAAATGCTGAAGTTGCGGTTGCGAGCTTCACTGGCACAACGACAGGCAAGGCTGGAGGTTTAATGGGTATTAGAGATGGTTAGAGGTGAGTCAGAGATAGGGAGGAAGGCCATGATAGATGGTGAGTCAGATAGGAAGGAAGGATAGAAGGATCAAGGGGAGAAAGAAAGGTCACAATGACCGAGGGAGACAGAAAAGTAAAAAAATGAAAAGAACGAAGGACGAAAAATAAACGGATGGAAGGATGGAAGGAAGGGAGGAAGGAAGGAAGGATGGAAGGATGGATGGAAGGAAGGAAGGAAGGAAGGAAGGTAGGAAGTTAGGAAGGAAGGAAGGAAGGAAGGAAGGAAGGAAGGTAGGTAGGTAGGAGGGATGGAAGGAAGGAAGGAAGGAAGGAAGGAAGGAAGGAAGGAAGGAAGGAAGGAAGGATGGATGGATGGAAGGAAGGAAGGATGGAAGGAAGGAAGAAAGGAAGGAAAAATGGAAGGATGGATGGAAGGATGGAAGAAGAAAGGGAAATAGGATTGGTGGATCGTTGAAATGGTTGATGGACATATGGAGCGATAACAGAAAGAGAGAAAAAATCCGCTCTTCACTAACGCACGCAAACCTTACCTATACAAATACTGGTCCCAGTTTTTCCAGTTAATATCCTGCTGAAAATACGGCGAAGATCTGTCTCTGTCTGTGAATAGCAACTGAGATAGACCACGTGAGTAGTACTGGTCTATGTAACATCCCAGTTTGTAGTAATCTACGTCACAAGGAGTTGCTACCTGACCACGTGCTGCTAAAAAAACAGTTGTAAAACTGTTTACACCGAATCAAAATATGGCGATCAATTTGAATAACTATTGTTCTGCACTGACTACCCTCCGGTGTTCATATGGAAACATAAAAGCGTTCGCCTGAAAACTGAATTCTTTCTCGTGTCAATTAGATTAGACCGGATTCGATTGTTCTGCCTTCTGTCATGGCTGTCACCACACGTACGTGATGGTGCAAAGCCTCTATGAGTGACTACTAACTTTGAAAAAGGCGGGGGTGGTATGGGGTGCATTAGGTGGGAGAGAAAATGGGGGTCTCGAAATTTGTGTGGCACTGAAAAGACAATTCTTAGGAGAGCCTCTAAGATGTAGGGAATAAGTAAGGGGCCCCAAAAGAATTGAGCATACTATGGGCGGTAGAAAAATAGGCATTTCTATAATTTTCTCATTCAACCCCCAACCCAACTGAACCAATCCTTCTAATCAAAAGTTTCAACAACTTTACAGCTCTGGCTACCTGCGCATGACATATGCACCTGATTAATCGGAAAAACACAGCTTTTAAACTGTATACTTTGCTTTATTGCTTAAGTTTGCGAAATCCATGACTCTGACTCCCTTAGTAACCGTTGCTATGTCGTCCCATAAGTTCGATAATTTAGTTAAAGTAGCTTACTATTTTCCATAGAAACAAACAAGACAAGAATCGCAAGAATTGAGGAGAACATATTGGTCAACTCAGTAGACACAATCCTGTAAAATAAAGCATAGATATCATTAGGATAATATAAATAAAATAAAGTGTGTTAAATTTGTTTAATTACTACATTTAAAATGTCATTAGGATAATATTATTAAATCAAAATGTATTAAAAATATTAATATTTTCTACTCTTCCATTTTTTCGAGAGATTTTTTTCGGTTAAAGTAAAAGCCCGGGTATAAGAACCTAGATTTTTTTTTAAATTAGCCTAAACCGGTTCTTATGTAAATGGTATTCGGTTAAATTAATCTAACTAGGTTCTTAATTAGGTTCTTAATTTTTGTTCAAGAAATTAAATAAAGTTTCATTTTAAGTTGTTTTTTTCATTCAATAAGGACATGTTCTTTACAGTATCCACGTACAGTTATAGTGTTTATAGCATGATTGTGTACAGACTGTGTTATAAATATATTTTTGAAAATACTGATTCTATTTTTTTCCTTTTTTAAAAATAAGAACCTGTTTTAGGATTTTAGCCTAAAATAGTTCTTATGTGAAGGGCGCTTAAAAATGAAATTTTAGCCTAACAGGTTCTTAAATTTTAGATTCTTTAGTATACGCAGGTTTTCACTGTATCGCGTCGTATTCTTAACTGGATATCTTAACAGCGACCAACGTGTTCTTGATGAGTGCAATAATACACCAACATCAGTTATTCTGGGCTATTCTTGGACTGATCTTGGAATGACCTAGGCTTATTCACTTTTGGATCGATCCGACAACTTAGCTTGAAATAGGTGTGTAAATAATCTTTTTTCAATTCCGACACTTATAAAATAAACAATCTGGCTTATAAGATTTGACGAAGCAGCGGAAAGAAACTAATGGAACAGGACTCTTCAACAGATTACGACCAATGTCCTTGTGTGTGTGTGTTTTTAATTATTTTATTTTTACTTATTTATTAATTTTTCCCCTTAAAGAGGTAGTCTTTACTAGCTCGTGTGATTTAACGGTTTTTCTCCTGTTTCTCTGATCATCCCAGATGTTGTTTCAAGAATCGTTAAATTTCAGGTAGACCCCTCCCACCGAGGATTTCTTCCGTGTGCATGTTAGCCATGCCCTGACTTATAAATATCAACCCAGAGGTTATTAAGTGATAGATAAAATTTGACTTAAATCACCAAACAATCCTTAATTAAATGTTAGTAATATCTCTTAAAATTGTGTTCATATGAATTATTTATATTTGGCGAAAAAGCTAAAACACTTCAGCGTAACCAAATGGTCTGGAGACAAGATTAATGCGGACGTATTCGTACACTGGCAATTAAAAACTACAAGATCGATTTTGAAAAGATGGCTAAAATATTCATGCTCCATTGATCCTGATGAATAATTATATTATATTAGATACGAGACATATGTTTGTTCAAAAGATAACTTAGAAAGCACATTGAAATTGAAATTTCAAAACAACACAACCAGTGATTGTGTCAGAAAGTATAGCATAAGATATTAAACCTTCTGATTTTCCGCTTTCTACCTTTTTATCTCCTATTCTTCCCGTAAGTGCCAAACTTAAAACAATTTATTTTTTCATATATCCTGTTTTTCATCCTGGTTTTATAAAAGCTAAGAATCATAGTTATTCATAACTGCTTAATTGATATGATTTTCCTACGCGGCCCTGGGAGTGCTTATATTTTTCAATAGTTGTCGAGATTTGCAGCCATCGATAACAACACCGTTCAAATCAAAAGTTTCTTTTTACGACCAAAAATCACTAGTTACAAAGCGTAAATACGAAACTCGATACTACTTTCCTTCGAAAGTTTTTCTCCGAGTTCCGTTCAGTTATCGAATGGGTTGCAAAACTTGTTAGACATTAAGAGCTGTCCACCCAGGAGTGGTAAATCTCATTCGATGGTAAACGATCCTACCTTTCGCCTTTGATCTTGTAAGACAATTACTGGCCGTTAGTTCAAGAGCAATATCCTTTTTAAAAAAATTATTAGTTTTTTCGTAAAATAGAAATTTATCTTATCAGTCCTCTGAGAGTTTTTGTTTTTATCCAATAAAGGAGATAATATTCGGTAAATTCATTGTTCAATACAATTGATTTCTATGACAATAAATGGCTTTCCCAAACATCTTGATTCTTAAATAAACACTTATTTCATAAAAGCCGTTGCATCGAATATTAAATTAATTGTTTTCAATTATTCTACTATTTTCACTGTCTCATTTAATTTAAAGAAAAAACGTTTTTTAGTTTGAGTCCATCAGTTTTGCCACCATTTTTGCACGCAATAATGAATGTTTTGCATCATTTGGGCCGCTGAAACTTAACATTACGGGTTTTCTTAACAACTTTCTTTTCGGGTCACTCGCTCAATGTCAGCAATGTTTATTCAGTATTTGATTTTTCCAGAACCTTTCAGATATAATAATAAAGCACGAATAAGAAAATATTATCATATTGGGAGAACAAATTAATTATAAACACGGAAATGTTCGGCACCACTTAGTCCGTTAGCTGTCCTGAAACTTGTTTTCCTTTTTCTTCCTTCCTTTCTTTTTGTCAATTTTTAATTTTTTTTTTTTGGTCTCATCTTTGTTTTATTATTTTATTGCTATCATTTATTCTAATTCATCCTGTATTTGATTAAAGGAAAGTTTCCAGATGGTTCTGAAAGGGGAAAAGCAGAGAAAGAGTTGCCAATCCCATTTCTAACCCAATTTGTTTTACAAATTCCATTTCCCAGCCTCTAAATCTCAAATTCTTATTTTTATTAAGTTTGATATTACAAGTAACATGGTTTGTACTGAGTTTATATTTGAGCAAGACTTATTATTAATTCGATCATTATATTTAGATTGATAAATATTAATTATCATTAACTATCGACAATGAAATGCGGTCTGTTTGGATCAGTGATGAGAAGAAACACGGGTGGCGTGCACTGCTAATGCGTTCTTCCTTGTGCTTCGAGGTTTTTCCGGGTTCTCCGGTTTTCCTCCCTCCACAAAAATCAACTCCTAAATTCCAATTTGATCTAGGATCTTGAGCTTTCACCTACAGCATGGATCTGATGTTCGGTTCGTGATTGTCCCGCTCTGTGATAGACTGATAGATTTTTTGAGCATCCAAAAAAGGTTGTTGGAGCTGATATGACCGTGTGTGTGAGTAAATGTTTAAAGAAAAACATTTAAAACAAGATAAATCGTAAACTCTTTCTGAAACACTTGTCTACTATAACGGGTGGTTTCAGGATTCTCTAAATAGAATAGAATAGAAGATTTTCAGGATGTTTAGAATTAATTTACACAAAGTTAATAACTAATTCAATCTAATCTAATCTAAGTGATAAAAAAAACTATTACAAATTCAATAAGTCAGTTGAACAAAGAAAACACTTAACGATATACGCGTATTTCAAAAAAACCTTGAAGGTCTGACATCTGAAATGGGCGATCTTATACGACTAAACAGATTTTTTGCGCTTTTAGTGTTTTGTGGCTAAAATACGAAACAAATCCCGTTTTTAACTCAAAGACAATGCCTTATATTCCAATCTAACTGAGGGAAACTAAATTACGTTGTTTGACTGTGAATATATTTGAATTTATAGGTTATTCGTTCACAGATTTCAGATCTCCAACCGAGGTTTTTGAAACAGGTATACCCAATATGAATCACTAAACTGATTAGCGATGACGATTTTAAAAATAATAATTTGAGAAAGTCAAACAAAAAATAAGTATTTGCAGTTCCTATAGAATGGATGCAATTAAACCATGAAATAAAATCAAACTAAATACTAACTTATAGTATCTATTTAGTGATTAATAGTTGCTATCACTCAACCAGAACATTTATTAAACAAACGATTTGTCTTTGTAAGATGAATGATCTGGTTGAATGATAGCAACTTAGTTTAATTTTATTTCATGGTTTAATTGCATTTGCTGTTAGCCGTGCCTCTCGTAGCAACTTGAGCAAGATTTAGGAATATTCGGCTTTCTTGCGCCGGTTTCAAAGTCGTCGCCAAATATCTTTACTCTCTATTATTGGAAGAATGCAATGGTGCTGTCCGATTTTTGGAGAATATATTCGTTAAGGCAACGCGGAATTTCTTGAACATAAAGAAATAAATGACAGGATTACAGCAAGCGGAAGTCTTCGCAAACAACGCCGGTAGGGTACCAAGTACGGGAGCAACGCTCTTGGAAGACAAGCTCGAATACAAGGAAACAGCGGCGTAGGGGAACCACGCAACTAAAAACGCAACTAACATTACGAAAGACATCTTCACCGTCTTAATTTTAGCTTGAATAGTTTCTTGGGTTGGCTGCGCTAAAGTTCCCCATCTTTTAGCAGCATCTTCGGCCATCTTGCCTATTTCTTTATGGATAAGAACATAGCAAAGCGTCGAGAGTGTAACAGGAATAACGAAAAAGAAAACAAACAACGAAATGGTGTACGCCTTATCGCTTGGCACTTTAGAGTTCCATTTAATTGAACAGCCCGAGTAACCAGGTTCAGGACCAAAGGAAGACCAACCAAGAAGAGGAAAAAGACTCCAGAGAAGCGAGAACAACCAAAGACCAATGATCACAGCTATACTTTTTCTTTCTGATATTAATTGGGTGCTGGGCATTTTGATGGTGTAGCATTTTTCAACAGATAGTGCAACAAGGTGGATCATAGAAGTTAGCCCGAGTACGGTCGAAGAGAATGCAAAGTACTGACAAACCGATGGATGCAGCGTCCACCAGTATTCGGCATTCGCGTACGCAGCAATTGGAGTGACGAAAACGGACCTCAGCCAATCGGAAAAAGCCATGCTTAGTAGAAGATAATTGGAAGATGTTAACAGGTCGCGGTTGGTAAGAAAGGTAAAAATTACGCAACCGTTCAGTAGGAAAGATATAACAGAGATTAAACCCATCCAAGCGCTGATCCAATAGTAGAAATGCAGTGGAAAAGGCATGATTTTTCCTGTTGAAATACAAGTTGACCCTTTAAAAGACAATAACAAAATAAGAGGATGGTTTGAAAATGGACCTTTCTACCCTAGACATGCATAATAGGAGTTTTGTATCATCACGTGATGGCAGCCACTCTGATTTACAGACAAGAAAGAATTTTCTCGGGGGGGGGGGGGGGGGGGGGGCTAAATATAGAGGAACAACTCGAAAACAATATTAGGGAGGATATCCCATGATTTTTTGATATACTTGTATACACCTAATTGAAAAAACATTGTCGGGTTCGAAAAAAGGTTATATCATCAAATTGTAATATTTGTCAAACGTGGCTTTCTGTTTGTATTCGTAGCAAACCTTCGGTGCCATCATTGAACTGTGTTTGTTTTTTGCCTTCTTTTTGTTCAAAAAATCTAGTTTTCAATATTTTGTGTACTAGTTTAAAAAAGTTATCAATTTTATTGTTCAAAAAAAAATTTGTTTCGCTGTTGATTTGCGAATGTTAAAGTTCAAAAAATGAAAAATATCCTGTACTCAAAACGCGTCCCACATGGCGAGGAGATTTTATGGATATACGCCTAATTGAAAAAACCTTGTCTGGTTCGGTTGTATCATCAAAGCTAAGACCGAAGGGGAGCATGGGTAGACAAACAATTATGCTAATATCATACGTATTGCAGTTTTCTCTTCCTGTGCACATTTTATGCATCATGGCTTCGGCATGTTGTTGATCTAGGTCAACCGACTTTGCTCTACTGTGCATTTTCACATGTCTATATTCAAATATAATACACATTTAGGAGTACCCAAAATCCTTTTTGGTCTTAGTTTCGATGATATGACCTTTCACCGAGTTCCACCGAGAAAAGTTATATTTATTTCCTTTCTTTCTTGCTCGGCCGCATTCAAACTTCCTTTCCTTTTTTCGCCCTGCTTAATGATAGGATACATTTTTTCTCAATATTTTTCAAAAACCTACGGGCTCTAATCAAGATGACAAACAAGAGCATTAAAGGTAGGAGAGATAAAAGAGCACTTTAACGGAAGAGCCAAAAGACGTTTGCATGAAAATAGAGAAAAAATGTAGAAGAAAAAGCACGAAAGAAATATTCTTTTAAAAGCTGTATTAAAAAGAACTAAATGTCATGTCAAAATAAATTAATGTGACTTCATGACTTTTCCATGATAAAACTGGAATTTCAAAATCAAGTCATAACGAAAAAGATTAAAGGGCTTCAGAAGCCAAAACAAGGCTATTAGTCCACTCCAATGAGGTCGATGTGGGTTTGAGCTAATCGAAATATTCATTTTTCATTCTCTTTTAAAAACGCTAGCCTTAAGTTTTCACTCCACTGAGCTCGATGTGGTTTTGAGCTAGTTACGTACAATTCCTTATCAGTTTTAGTTCTCTGAAAAAAGGTAGCTGTATGTACGATAATAGATATAAGCGTATTTTTGTGAAATGTTACCTCTAGTTGTCAATCGTTTTTGGCTCTCGAAGTTCTTCGTTTTTTTCTCTTCTAGATGCCTTTCCACGCGTCAATGTAGTCTACTAACGTGCGACTGGCACTATATACATCTTAGTACTCAAGAGATGTATTGAACAACGATTATGGTCATTTTAAAGCCATACGCATAGTTAATGACGATAGTTTAGAAAATATTTATTAAAGGCCTGGTTTTAAGGCAGACGCATAATTAATGAACCTTTTTTAGAAGATATTTAAATAGAAGTATTTCTTTGGAAAATATAAGAAGGTAAAATTAATCAGATTAAAGTCAAGTGCCGAATTGAAGAATTCATTCGCATAGAAAACGCTTCTTTGTGAAGGTTTATAGAATATATATTAAATAAAATAGAAAAATGAAAATACTCTAGATTGCTCTAGATTGTTATGTAATGGGGGAAAACTAACAGTGCAAAAGCATGAAATTAATAGGATAGGAAATAGGATGGGATGGGATGGGATGGGATGGGATGGAAATACAAACAAGACAGTAGTCAGTGCGCTAATTGGACATTTATTTGTTTATTTGATATTCACTTACATATAATGAGCGAATACAACATAGAACTTTCCAGAACTCGCTTAAACGATCACGAGAAAACAATAGTTTTAAGTAGAAGCTGTAATTTGATGAAATAAAGTAATGTATGAAGACATCAAGTCTAACATCCACTTGAAGCCATGGTTTCTTGGGCACGGCGAATTCTAGACCAGACTAGACCAGACTCTGACAATTATTCCTGCCTTTTGTCATGCTGCCATCGCGTGATGGTGCAAAGCCTCTGTAGCATGTCTAAAGATTCTATCCTACTTGAATCAAAGTCGTACGTAGTAAATAAATCTGCTAACTGCAAATCGTTCCTGCTGAAAAAAGAGAAATATTATATATGTTACTTATGATATATGTTAAGCTGATTAAGACCAAGCCATATTCTCTACTTTCACATTCTCTACTTTCACATTCTCATAATGCCTTGCGTCTTTGGGGGGTAACCAATCAAAAAACTGTCCCAAATTGAAATTTTTTAAAATTGAATTTATACTATACCTGCTTTTATCTGTACAATATTGACTATCAGTTTATTCCAAGTTATTTTTGCGTGTACAGATCGTCAAGAGTTTTGGTCTTACAGAAAATGTATTGACTTATGAAAAAATGTTTGAAATTTGCTTTAAACTTCTTCAAGCTTCTATCTTTTCTTCTTTTTTACTTCTTCATTCTATTTTTTGGATACCAAACAAGGTATGGTCAACAATGTCTGATCAGCCTTCAACAAACCAAAGACGCAAAGTATTATGGGGATGTTAGAGTAGAGAATAATCCTTTCTGGTTGATATCACATGACGGGCAAGGTCATCGTAGGTATTAATTCATTATGGCGGTCCCATCAATCCCATCAGTTTATCAGTTGAATTACTAAGTGTTATCCTCTATCAATCAAGTTGATGGATTTTTTATTTTTTATAACATTACCTTTGATTATATATTATATTCTATAAACATAGTTAGCATTTCCCAGTCCAATACACTCTGATGGGCTCTCATTATCACAGGCTATTTGATCCTTATCAACACATCTGTTACTAATGCCATATTTACTGTACTTGGACGCCGCGCTTTTTGCACTATAACACACTGCATAGAACTGCAGGCCAAAATGTGTGTATCCTTTGGCCTTGGCAGCAGCGGCACAACGACAGGCAAGCCTGGAAATGTTTCAAATAAATAAATGTTACTGATTTTTTTTTTCGCGAGGTCTTATGGTTCCCACATATGAAATTCGAAAACGAAGCTTATCTACCGAAGCTGTAGATTAACTTCCGTAATATTTATTTACGTTTTTGTCCTCATTAGTAAAACACAGTTTCAAGCTACAATCAAACTGACTCCAGAAATCGAAAAAGAATGTCTTATTTATTAAGTACTGAAATTCGAGAGTAATATGTCCAATATTTTGGGAGCAAAAAAAGTTTTGAAAGCATTATGATTTACAAAGAAATGTATGGTCGTGTGGCAAGACTTACTTGACGGTTTGCTTGTAACTTGAATTTTTTTAAGATGTTCATGAGAAAAAAAAAGGTAAATAAAAAACGGCCTATAGCAGATAATACACATGATATCAAGTTAACAAGGGATTGGCCTAAGGCTCTCGGCCTATCAGAAATGGGATGTGTAATAATAATGACTATGTTGAGTTATGGAATATTGGTTGGAGTTACCTATTTAGATCAACTCGCCGCCATATTTGGGGCACTGTTCACAGCGATCCTGAAATAGCAACTCTTCGAGTGCTTCGTGACCCCTTACTTCGCGATAGCAACCGGTTTTAAAGTGTGTCACTTTGCATGTATCTGTTGATAGATCAAAGAGGCGATAAGATAAGACCAACACAGGTGAAGTTCAAAAACCGTCAGCCAAAAAAAGGGTTGTTTCTTGGTGAAGTGCATTCCTTCCGGGAGAATAAGGGAAGAATGAGCATGCGCACTAAATATTTCTATTCAACTGCTGAGAAGCTTGTTTTCTTCAGTGAATTATTTGAATTGACTAATTCAGTAAAAATAACCGAAACCATACTTCTAGTGACATCCAATAATGATGAAGCTTCGTATGGTAGCGTATGTAGGTATGGTTGGTATGACTATATACGCCTAATTGAAAAAACGTAGTCGGGTTCGAGAAGGTCATATCATCGAAACTAAGACCGAAAAGGATTTTGGGTACTCCGAAATGTGCATTATATTTGCATATAGACATGTAAAAATGCACAGTAGAGCAAGGTTGACCTAGATTAACAATATGCCAAAGCAATGATGCATAAAATGTGCACAGGAAGGGAAAACTGCAATACGTATGATATTAGCATAATTGTTTGTTTTCCCATGCTCCCCTTCGGTCTTAGCTTTGATGATACAACCGAACCAGACAACGTTTTTTCAATTAGGCGTATATCCATAAACTCTCCTCGCCATGTGGGACGCGTTTTGAGTACAGAATATTTTTCATTTTCTGAACTTTATAACATGGTCATTCGCAAATCAACAGCGAAACAAAACCTTTCTTGAACAATAAAATTGATAACTTTTTTGAACTGGTACACTAAAATATTGAAAACTAGATATTTTTAACAAAAAGAAAGCAAAAAACAACACAGTTCAATGATGGCACCGAAGGTTTGCTACGAATACAAACAGAAAGCCACGTTTGACAAATATTACAAGAATTGGTTACTTACTATGACCAAGAATCACTTGAAGCTGGAGAAAGTAGAATAATATCAATGATATTGAAACTTTACAAGCCTTCATATTCCTTGAAAATCACTAAACCTAAAAAAAAAAAATTATGAAATAAAATTTAAAAAAAGAAAGAAAAAAGAGAGAGACGGAGAGAGAAGTGGTTTACAAAAGAAAACACTTTTGAGGAAATTTGATTATATGAAATGCGACATTCATAACTTCTTAAAATTATTCATAGCATGAAATTGAAAAAATATATATAAAAGTAGACGACGCTTCAACGCCATTATCAAGTCAAAATTATAATGATTATGAAAATATATAAAATCTAAATAGCTAAGTACAGAAATAATAGAAAAGTCTGCAAAATTCGGTTTTTTAAAACGAGTTTTACAACCTAAAGGTTTAGGTAAACAGAGCGGAGTTAATTTGAAACTTGAATCGGCAGATTCTAACTTGCTTGAAGCTTAAAAACTAAAAACCGAAGAAATATTTTGTTGTAAATTTTTCAGTTTAATTTTTGATATTCTTTCCTTTGAGGGGATTTCATTTCTTTTACTTCTTATTATTTTCAATTTTCATTTTTCAATAATTTTTTAACAATAGAAAACAAAAATCTGTTTTGTCACACACGTTTTGGAATACATTAAATATTTTTTTACATTAAAAGAACAAAGAAGCTTTTAGAGAAAGAAAAAAAGTATAAATCAAAAAATCTTCAATAAAAGAAAACAGTACAAAAAGATGTTGAAATTTAATTTTGCGTTTAAAACATCTTTTTTGTTACGAAAATAACTTAATTAACTTTTCCGTCATAGCACAGAAAGGGTTTTCTTTTGCATTTGTGAAGTCCAAGACTTTTTTTTTTGTACTAGATTTACAAGTAGCGGAATAATACTTACCTAGAATGGTGAACGAAGAAAGAGGGCGCTTAAAAGCTCTTGTAGTATGAGCAAATACTAAGAGCCTTGAATGTCTTTTATACCTTGTCTCGGGACGAGTTTGTATGCTGAATATTACAAGCTTTACACAAAGAGGTGTAGGTAAGTACTTTGTATTGACATCTACTTCCGCATCGTGGTTAGGCGAAAAAAATAATAAAACGAACGACTTAGATGATAACGTTAAATAAGGATGAGTTTATTAAATTGTGGCAACTATTAACCAAACATCTTTATCTTGGGAGAACTCTTCGATTTATCATCTAACATAACGGTCATGTTTTGCGCATGTCAAGTGACGTCACAGTCGCCATCTTAGCTTAATATAACAAACGATCTTTCTCTCCTTTTCTAGAATATCGCCTTAAGGCAATATCTTATTTTAAGTCTTCTGCGAATCATTTCAAATCACATATCGATGAAAAAAATTGAAGAAAATAAAATGTCGAAAACAAAACTCACTCAAAAGCTTTTAACTAGCGGATCGGGCTATTACGCCAAGACCAAATGGTTTTTTACTTACTTCCTTTGAAATTCAAAATAAAGGATTAATATCCAAAAGATACTAACTGCAAAGTTAAATATATTAGTCAGTTTTCTTGTCAATGCGAAAGTTCTACACAACTGTTGCAGAACAGCAATACTTATTGGCTGGCTATGACGTCAATACCTCTCATAAACATCCATTACCAAGAACATTCAACAACGGGTTTCTGTCAGTATGATATTGTTAGGTATACAAGCGAACCGAATCATTGAAGCTGAATTCTCTTATTCTGAAGATTGAGAACGAGAGAAAGCTTCGACTAGAAGGGCTCTTATCTCCAAAATATGGAACAGAAAACATTTTGTTTGAAGTTGTAAGCCACAAAGTGTAAGTAAACTGGCTGCATTTGGTGTTTTTTTTTTGAACTTTTTAGGCTTAACTTCTTTACAAAATAGTTTTTTCTTCACAATATTTTTGAAGCAAGGCAACAGTTTTGAAGTGACAGCAAAAAAAAAAAAAAAAAAAAAAACCCAAGTCGGAAATCGGTGATGCTTATCACTGAGCAGAAAAAAACGGTTAGCATAGCTAATGTTCAATGGTAAGGGAATTTCGAATTCCAACGGATTTTCTAAACTACAACACCGGAAGGACTAAGAGTTGAGAGTTTAGTTAATCGTAAGAGGAATTCGTTCAAATCATTCTGGTGGGAAATCCAGGACGAAAGTACAAATGTTTGAGCTTTTCAATGTCTCAATTTGTCTCAATTCTTCGAGTCACGTTAGGTCATTGCGGCCTCTCAGGGGAACGTTGGTGCCATTTAACTAAAGATTTCTCATTAGCACCCAATGTTAACCAATCTTTTTTTAATCTTTTTTTTTTTTTTTTGTGCAGAATTTTCTTCGAGCATGCTTTTCTATAAGTTAACATTTTCCCTATCGATGGTTTTTCTTTTGGTTGTACGAGGAATACAGCGTTTTGAATCAAGAAAAAAAGGCATTTACAGCCTGTCTGAAGGTATGATTTATAGAGCGTTTTCAAGTGACGTCACACCGGCTATGTTAGTGTGCCAAAACTATACATTTTCTATCCTCGGGGAATTGAACTCTATTTTTATGCAAATACTGTGCAGGTAGTTTCTTTCTTTTGCTTCACCAAAATGGCTGCTTTAAGTGGTCACGTCAAGCCGGCATCTTTGATAATGACTTGAAAATGAAACCAGAATTTTATTCAAAACGATTTCCCCCTAATATTAATGATAGAAAGAGAGAGAAAACCATGGTATTATTGGTACATTAATCATATTTTCGGTGTTTTACTCAGACTTTTGTCATGACAAGTCTTAGTCATACTTCATAAGCAGCTGATATTTTTTCCCTTTTCCCAAAACTCTTACAGTCTTAGGGCAAATTGAAATTACCAACAAATGACTTAAAATGATCGACTCACCGATCACGAGGACACTTCACGTTTTTGTGTAAAGTAACATTTTTTTGTGATGATCTTTCTGCTTATGAATACTTCTCCTGTACAAATGACAAAGGAAAATAATATATTACTGCAGTTTTCGATATTCTGCGAACTCAGACATTCCAACGGCTTGTTGTGAAATTGGTTTTTCGATGCCGCCGGTCAAGAATATAAATGGTACATAATGATTATTTTGATTGACGGCAGCGAAAAACCAAATTCAGAGTGCAGCTCGCAGCTACCTAGTTCGCAGAATATGGAAAACCACAGTAAAATAAATAAAATATTAATATCAATATATTACTAAAATAAAAAAAAATTCCAGTAGCTTCTGTTGATACTTTTCATCTAAATGCTTTTTTTCTTTTTACTTTAAAGGTAAAAGTTTGGCAAGCCATGTAAAAAGGCTCGATCTAATAGGTCAAGTGTGACCAATAATAGAACACGTACTTTTTTCAAATATGACGTCATCTTTTTTCTGATTAGTTAAATTCGACCAATGACAGGCCACGTAAGAAGTTTTCAAAAATGACGACATCTGGGATGGGCCAAACTCGACACGTAACAGGTGACGTAAGGAATTTTCATCTAAAAGATAAAAACACATGACTTCTTTTTTTTCCAGGTACAGTGCTGATAGGACACGTCATTCATCAGAGTTTAGTGACCTCGCCTCTGGATTGCAGTTACTTCTGTACAACTAATTTCCAGTGCTTATCGTACAACTTCAAACGATGGGGACCTGGTGGTAAGGGCTTGTGTGAGTTGAACGATGCTTCGAGGAAGACAAACCCAGAGTCTTATGTCGCTGATCTATATTACGACCACTATTACGATGTGGAAACAGAGGTGAATTGATATTTCAGTTATAGAAATAAATAAATAAATATTTATTTTAGCGAATGACAAAAAACATAGCTGCCTTGTTGAATTCAAAAAGAAAAAAGAAAAAAAAATTAGATTCAGCAACAAACACGTCGACAAGTTCATTTAACAAGGTTGCTGTGAAGTCACTAGAAATGAAATTGTGCCCAGTCCAAAAAGAAAAAAATAACACTCAAGGGAAAAAGGTGGTCTAATATCGTATTCTTTTCCAACAGACTTCAAGGTCGTGTGTGGATTACCTTCGAAACGGAGCAACAGAAAATGGTATCTACACCATCACAGACATCAGTGGGGATTCCTATCCAGTCTGGTGTGACGTCACCTCTGAACCGCGTTCTGCCTGGACTCTAATCTTATCATTCGCTCTAAAATACAGATACAGTAATCAGTTTTGTATAAGGTCATTCGCAGAAAGCTCACCAATCAACGTGCCGCCAAACTGGGCAGCTTATAGGCTTTCTTTAAGCCGCATGCAGAGCCTTGCTAGCCAATCATCACACTGGAGAGCAACAACTAATTCCCGTATTTTTGGGGTTGATTACACTGACTATGTGCGCGGAAATTTCTCTTCATTTGATATAATGAACTACGATAATATAACATGTAAAGACGTCGAGTACATCAATATTCGAGGGACAGAAGGATCGTACACCCAAGCGGAATTTTGGCAGAAAAAAAAAGTATTTTTTCTCCATGTTGATAGTTGTTCCACTCGTTGTGCTTTCAAGGCAATAAACTGTACGCTGACTGAGACAAGTTTTGGCTCTTACTGTACAGGTAACGCTGCTAATCCCAAATTTAGAGGAGCGATGGATGAGGACAGTACGACGGAATGGTGGTTTGGGGGATATGTGTGACTGTATTCTAACTTATACATCAGTGTCACGTGATTATCCTCCAAGTTGGATCTGTTTAATATGCATTAGTGTCACGGGATTATCCGCCATATTGGATTTAAATAATATGCATTAGTGTCACGTGATTATCCGCCATTTTGAATCTGTTTAATATGCATTAGTGTCACGTGATTATCCGCCATGTTTGATTTATAAAATATGCATTAGTGTCACGTGGTCCGATCCGAAATGTTAGATTTATATAATACGCATTAGTGTCACGTGATTATCCGCCATATTGGATCTATATAATATGCATTTGTGTCACGTGATTATCCTCCATATTGGATCTGTTTAATATGCATTAGTGTCACGGGATTATCTGCCATGTTTGATTTATATAACATGGATTAAAGTCACGTGTTTATCCGCCATGTTGTATTTATGTACATGTTGCATTTATCAGTCACGTGATCATCCGTGAAGTTGGATTCATTTATATACATCAAAATCACGTGATTAGCATTGCACGTGAGGCATGACAAACGAGAATAAAAAGCGCGTTAGAGGTAAATATTATCACAGGAAGCCCAAGCAAGACATGAATTTGTATATCGTAAGAACTTCTAAAAATATTTCGTAGTTAGTTTACCATTTTTTACGTGTCTTCTTTCTGCTGTCCATTGTTTCTGCACATGATTTCTAGCCAAACAGACGAGTTTCAGCTTATTTTACGGGCCTAATGACATACATACATTGAAATCTTTTAAATTCCCCTAGAATAATCATCAATAATAATTGGTAATAAAAATTATAAGGCATCTTTAGAAAGGCGGTCTCACGTCTACACACTTTAGAACCACTGAGGACGTAAAGAAACCCTGGCAGTGCCCACGCTCAGTGCCTACACCTCATACTAACCATCTCTCATGCTTGTAAATTGCTTAAACAGCGAGCTCGTATTGATACTCAATATGTGTAAAGTGCCTATGGTTATATCTAATGCTATTTAGTATTAGTACAGTTTCACGGATTTACTGTGGTCACTCTATTGTTTGCACTCTAAAGTTAAGTTTGTGTGGGTTTTTTTAAATAGTTTTTTATCATTTTTTTTTCTACTAATTTACGAATGTCCATTTTCTTTCCTCGCCTCCTCCCCAAGAATTTTCGATTGACTTTCCACTCTTGGACAATAAAAAATAGAAAATAAAATAAAAATCACTCCTTTTATATATTGGCATGGAAATGTGCATATTTGTTTCTAATTTGGCCCACATTCACCCACCCACACACTACCGCTACATTAAATATTATATTCTCGACTTTCACATCCCCATAACCCTTTGCGTCTTTGGGGGGTAACAAGAGGGTAAAAACCCACTTATTTTGCTGAAGGCTGATCAGACAATGTTGAAAATACCTTGTTTGGTAACCAAAGATAAAATGAAGAAGTACAGAACAGAAAAAGATAAAAGCTTGAAGACGTTTAAGGTAAATTTTAAACGAGTCAATACATTTTCTGTAAGACCAAACTCTTGGTGATCTGCACACGCAAAAATAATTTGGAATAAACTGATAATCAATATTGTACAGATAAAAGCAGGTATAGCATAAATTCAATTTAAAAAAATTTCAATTTGGGACAGTTTTTTGATTGGTTACCCCCAAAGACGCAAGGCATTATGGGGTGTGAAAGTAAAGAATACTCTCAGTTCTCTCAACTCTCAATTCACGTTGATTTTCACAGTATATGAAAACCAGAGACTCTGGATAAAAACACTTGTGACACATTAGAGGAGGCTAAATACATCGAGTGGTGAGCCCTCGCGATACCACCCAATTCAATCCCAGAGTATAAGGCCCCGTCCACACTATTCCGGATAACTTTCACACCGGAACCGAAAAAAAAGTTTTCTGTCCACACATGAAAACGGATAAAATTTCGCGTCCACACTAGTCCGATCAGAGGCGGCCAAAACGCTTCATTGCACATCTGAGCATGTGCATCGAAGCTGAAATTGAGCCCGCGGTCATATTTTAGCCTTCCCGCCATGTTCACATGACAATCATGACGTCATCGTATTCGAAAAATTTCGGGTACGAAATGTTCTCCGTCCACACTAACACGGATAGTCGGTGTTTTCGAATTGTTCCACTCTGGAGACCGTATTCAAAGAAATTCATTTTCGGTGAAGAATTGTTCCGGATTCGCCCGGACTAGTGTGGACCATAGGCCTAAAAGAATAAACAAAAATTCGGATTCAAATTTATCCGGCATAGTGTGGGCTGGGACTTAGATCCCAATCGCTTTCCAGCATTGATATGAAAAGTTTCCCATGATGCTCAGTGATCTCAGCTTTCTAGGTTTTTGGTGACTAACTTTATTGAAATAAGTATATATATTAGTAACATTACTCATACTGAGAAATACGCACGCCTAAGTAAATAGAAACTTCATACTGTCCCGCAAACAGTCTATTGATTAACTGGAAACGAGCGACATTGTGGTAAAGTAAACAATTGAAAACCTAATATCTAAATTAATATTCTATTCACAGAAATTATCCTATCCTGAGGTTGGGTCAAAGGGAACGTTTTTCTTCTTTTCTTAAGTCTTAAAGTAACCCGAACATATCCAAAACTAGTTTTAAGGAAATTGAAAAACGGGTATACTATTACGATCGACGGTTTTCATCATCAAGGTATATATTAATTTTTGTGAAGTTTTCATTGCTCGTTGATTGTGTCACTTTGAATCTTTATTGCTGACAAGGTTTTAGGGATTCATTATGATCTCCTTCTGGTCCTTGTCTGCCTATATCTTGATGGCCCAACGAATAATTGCTTTGGCTGGTGAAACACATTTAAAGAAAGGCCTCTTTGGAGTAGAGCAAGGTAAAGTAACATTACTCTCAAAAAAAAATTATTTCATTGGCCCTCTCTCTTTCTCTCTCGGTCGGCGACTGTATGTTCTCTGGCTTTTCCCTCTTCAACAAAATCGCCAACTTGTAAATTCCAATTCGACCATGAAATAAGGGATACAGAATATATTAGGACGATCGATTTATAGGATGAGTTTAAAAACTTTAAACTAGCTCCCTGTAGTATTTGGTTCGTCTCGTTTTCATCTCGTTGTATAGGTATAAAAATAATTTACTCACTTTAACAGCTGAACTACATTGCTGTGCCCTGTATTAGTTTGAATTTATTCTTTTATTATTTGCCAGTATTCTCCGATAATTAATAACGATAATTAATAATTAATAGTACTTTCGAGACTTCATAACCAACATTTTTTGCTGTTATTTCATTAATCATTTTACGTGCTCTTCTTTAATTAATTCTCTCTTTTCCCCCCGCAAAGGCCTTATATGCTTTATTTATTCTGATAGTCGCTGTCACAAGAACAGCCGTAACGTCAGCACTGTTTCAAACTAATGTGGAAACCGTAGACCTCATAAAACTACGACTTCCGAGGTCCGGAAAATAATTTATAAAGTTTGTTTTTTAAAGGATTTGTTTATATTTGGATGTTTTTTGTTTTTGCTTTTTTTGGTTTGTTTGTTTAAATTTTTCGGTTCAAAATTGAGCAGAATTAAGCCGTAAAGGTAGAATCGATTGTACTAATCTGGGTAATTAAATTCGCCGAATGAGAATTTAAGACAATATTTGTTTATGTATGTGACAGCGAGTGCAGCTGTAACGACAAAATATATAGCTTTTTAAAAACCAAAATAATGAATGTTCTTACCTCCGGAAATTGACCTTTATTTTCATGCAAAAACTGTGCAGATAGTTTCTATTATTTGATACATTAATATGGCTGCCTTTTCACGTTGCGTAAGCGCTCTACGCCATGGAATCCCGGTTATATAAAGACCTGGGCTTATACGACTTCTTAAAGTGCTACTACGACGAAAATCGCTCAAACTTGGATTCAGCTGAAACTTCCTAAAAATACTCTTTAAAGGTCCAATAATCACTGTATGAAGTGTTTTCTCGATATTCAGGACGAAAGTATGATATTTTTACGATTATTTTTGGAGTCTGTGACGTCATACACTCAACATCAAACATTGCTACATATATTTCTTTGTATATAAATCCTTAATTTATTTTATTCCTGTGAAGCCCAAAGGGTAGCTAATGTGCTTATTTCACATTACTTGTGACTATAATTTATATTTTGGGGTGTTTGGGTATTTCTTTCTCTCTTTACTACTGATATTTTGATCATGAACTACAAAGAAATGTATGGAGCGATGCTCGATATTGAGTGTATGACGTCACAGACTCCAAAAAAATAATCGTGAAAATATCATACTTTTGTCCTGAATATCGAGAAAACACTTCATACAGTGATTATTGAACCTTTAAAGAGTATTCTTAGGAAGTTTCAGCTAAATCCAAGTTTGAGCGATTTTCGTCGTAGTAGCACTTTAAGGGTTCTTCAGTGGGCTTATTATAACTGAATTTGAATTTGAATTTATTTTTACTCGTGTATAAAGAATATTAAATAATACATTTGGGAATTTAATTAGTTGATCTATTTACAATAAATTTGAAATAATAATTCACAAAAGAAAATAGAAACTAATATTAAGGTTTGAGCCTGAGGGTTAAGTTAACGATAAGTTTTCTAGTTAACCCCCAGCCTTTTTAAGTTAATGTCGGGAAAAAACAGGTAAAGGATATGTAAGGATAATCAGAAAGAGATGATATAACAAAGATAATATGAAAGTGAATTTATACAGTTAGAGAAAATAGATATAAGTATAAGTAGACTACGGTTTTTAAATGGATTGCTTTAATGGATTGTTGATTTTCACAGTATATGAAAACCAGAGACTCTGGATAAAAACACTTGTGACACATTAGAGGAGGCTAAATACATCGAGTGGTGAGCCCTCGCGATACCACCCAATTCAATCCCAGAGTATAAGGCCCCGTCCACACTATTCCGGATAACTTTCACACCGGAACCGAAAAAAAAGTTTTCTGTCCACACATGAAAACGGATAAAATTTCGCGTCCACACTAGTCCGATCAGAGGCGGCCAAAACGCTTCATTGCACATCTGAGCATGTGCATCGAAGCTGAAATTGAGCCCGCGGTCATATTTTAGCCTTCCCGCCATGTTCACATGACAATCATGACGTCATCGTATTCGAAAAATTTCGGGTACGAAATGTTCTCCGTCCACACTAACACGGATAGTCGGTGTTTTCGAATTGTTCCACTCTGGAGACCGTATTCAAAGAAATTCATTTTCGGTAAAGAATTGTTCCGGATTCGCCCGGACTAGTGTGGGCCATAGGCCTAAAAGAATAAACAAAAATTCGGATTCAAATTTATCCGGCATAGTGTGGGCTGGGACTTAGATCCCAATCGCTTTCCAGCATTGATATGAAAAGTTTCCCATGATGCTCAGTGATCTCAGCTTTCTAGGTTTTTGGTGACTAACTTTATTGAAATAAGTATATATATTAGTAACATTACTCATACTGAGAAATACGCACGCCTAAGTAAATAGAAACTTCATACTGTCCCGCAAACAGTCTATTGATCAACTGGAAACGAGCGACATTGTGGTAAAGTAAACAATTGAAAACCTAATATCTAAATTAATATTCTATTCACAGAAATTATCCTATCCTGAGGTTGGGTCAAAGGGAACGTTTTTCTTCTTTTCTTAAGTCTTAAAGTAACCCGAACATATCCAAAACTAGATTTAAAGTGCCTATCACCCTTCTGACAATATTCTCAGTATTGATCCTACATGGGATAAGATGTTGAATAACATAAAAATATTACATAGTTTGAGTGCGGCTTCTTGAAGTTCTGAAGGGTTTTCCACGCCGTATGCTAATGCTGTGACGTATGAGGAGGCATTTTTGGTTATTTGTGGTTCCTCGTAATTCGAAACAACGGCTTCTATGGGAAAACTAACTTTCAATCATTTCTATAAGAGAAATGGGGAAAACAATGACATATTTGAAATTTTATTTATCTGTGCCAGTAACGTTTTGTATATTAAATGATTACTCCTCATACGTCACAGCATTAGCATATGGCGTGGAAAAACCTTTATAACTTAAAGAAGCTGCACTCAAACTATATAATTTTTTCAGGTTATTCAACATCTTACCCCATGTAGAATCAATACTGAGAATATTGTCAGAAGGGTGATAGGCACTTTAAGGAAATTGAAAAACGGGTATACTATTACGATCGACGGTTTTCATCATCAAGGTATATATTAATTTTTGTGAAGTTTTCATTGCTCGTTGATTGTGTCACTTTGAATCTTTATTGCTGACAAGGTTTTAGGGATTCATTATGATCTCCTTCTGGTCCTTGTCTGCCTATATCTTGATGGCCCAACGAATAATTGCTTTGGCTGGTGAAACACATTTAAAGAAAGGCCTCTTTGGAGTAGAGCAAGGTAAAGTAACATTACTCTCAAGAAATTATTTCATTGGCCCTCTCTCTTTCTCTCTCGGTCGGCGACTGTATGTTCTCTGGCTTTTCCCTCTTCAACAAAATCGCCAACTTGTAAATTCCAATTCGACCATGAAATAAGGGATACAGAATATATTAGGACGATCGATTTATAGGATGAGTTTAAAAACTTTAAACTAGCTCCCTGTAGTATTTGGTTCGTCTCGTTTTCATCTCGTTGTATAGGTATAAAAATAATTTACTCACTTTAACAGCTGAACTACATTGCTGTGCCCTGTATTAGTTTGAATTTATTCTTTTATTATTTGCCAGTATTCTCCGATAATTAATAACGATAATTAATAATTAATAGTACTTTCGAGACTTCATAACCAACATTTTTTGCTGTTATTTCATTAATCATTTTACGTGCTCTTCTTTAATTAATTCTCTCCTTTTTCCCCGCAAAGGCCTTATATGCTTTATTTATTCTGATAGTCGCTGTCACAAGAACAGCCGTAACGTCAGCACTGTTTCAAACTAATGTGGAAACCGTAGACCTCATAAAACTACGACTTCCGAGGTCCGGAAAATAATTTATAAAGTTTGTTTTTTAAAGGATTTGTTTATATTTGGATGTTTTTTGTTTTTGCTTTTTTTGGTTTGTTTGTTTAAATTTTTAGGTTCAAAATTGAGCAGAATTAAGCCGTAAAGGTAGAATCGATTGTACTAATCTGGGTAATTAAATTCGCCGAATGAGAATTTAAGACAATATTTGTTTATGTATGTGACAGCGAGTGCAGCTGTAACGACAAAATATATAGCTTTTTAAAAACCAAAATAATGAATGTTCTTACCTCCGGGAATTGACCTTTATTTTCATGCAAAAACTGTGCAGATAGTTTCTATTATTTGATACATTAATATGGCTGCCTTTTCACGTTGCGTAAGCGCTCTACGCCATGGAATCCCGGTTATATAAAGACCTGGGCTTATACGACTTCTTAAGGGTTCTTCAGTGGGCTTATTATAACTGAATTTGAATTTGAATTTATTTTTACTCGTGTATAAAGAATATTAAATAATACATTTGGGAATTTAATTAGTTGATCTATTTACAATAAATTTGAAATAATAATTCACAAAAGAAAATAGAAACTAATATTAAGGTTTGAGCCTGAGGGTTAAGTTAACGATAAGTTTTCTAGTTAACCCCCAGCCTTTTTAAGTTAATGTCGGGAAAAAACAGGTAAAGGATATGTAAGGATAATCAGAAAGAGATGATATAACAAAGATAATATGAAAGTGAATTTATACAGTTAGAGAAAATAGATATAAGTATAAGTAGACTACGGTTTTTAAATGGATTGCTTTAATGGATTGTTGATTTTCACAGTATATGAAAACCAGAGACTCTGGATAAAAACACTTGTGACACATTAGAGGAGGCTAAATACATCGAGTGGTGAGCCCTCGCGATACCACCCAATTCAATCCCAGAGTATAAGGCCCCGTCCACACTATTCCGGATAACTTTCACACCGGAACCGAAAACAAAGTTTTCTGTCCACACATGAAAACGGATAAAATTTCGCGTCCACACTAGTCCGATCAGAGGCGGCCAAAACGCTTCATTGCACATCTGAGCATGTGCATCGAAGCTGAAATTGAGCCCGCGGTCATATTTTAGCCTTCCCGCCATGTTCACATGACAATCATGACGTCATCGTATTCGAAAAATTTCGGGTACGAAATGTTCTCCGTCCACACTAACACGGATAGTCGGTGTTTTCGAATTGTTCCACTCTGGAGACCGTATTCAAAGAAATTCATTTTCGGTGAAGAATTGTTCCGGATTCGCCCGGACTAGTGTGGACCATAGGCCTAAAAGAATAAACAAAAATTCGGATTCAAATTTATCCGGCATAGTGTGGGCTGGGACTTAGATCCCAATCGCTTTCCAGCATTGATATGAAAAGTTTCCCATGATGCTCAGTGATCTCAGCTTTCTAGGTTTTTGGTGACTAACTTTATTGAAATAAGTATATATATTAGTAACATTACTCATACTGAGAAATACGCACGCCTAAGTAAATAGAAACTTCATACTGTCCCGCAAACAGTCTATTGATTAACTGGAAACGAGCGACATTGTGGTAAAGTAAACAATTGAAAACCTAATATCTAAATTAATATTCTATTCACAGAAATTATCCTATCCTGAGGTTGGGTCAAAGGGAACGTTTTTCTTCTTTTCTTAAGTCTTAAAGTAACCCGAACATATCCAAAACTAGTTTTAAGGAAATTGAAAAACGGGTATACTATTACGATCGACGGTTTTCATCATCAAGGTATATATTAATTTTTGTGAAGTTTTCATTGCTCGTTGATTGTGTCACTTTGAATCTTTATTGCTGACAAGGTTTTAGGGATTCATTATGATCTCCTTCTGGTCCTTGTCTGCCTATATCTTGATGGCCCAACGAATAATTGCTTTGGCTGGTGAAACACATTTAAAGAAAGGCCTCTTTGGAGTAGAGCAAGGTAAAGTAACATTACTCTCAAGAAATTATTTAATTGGCCCTCTCTCTTTCTCTCTCGGTCGGCGACTGTATGTTCTCTGGCTTTTCCCTCTTCAACAAAACCGCCAACTTGTAAATTCCAATTCGACCATGAAATAAGGGATACAAAATATATTAGGACGATTCATAGGATGAGTTTAAAAACTTTAAACTAGCTCCCTGTAGTATTTGGTTCGTCTCGTTTTCATCTCGTTGTATAGGTGATATAAATAATTTACTCACTACAACAGCTGAACTACATTGCTGTGCCCTGTATTAGTTTGAATTTATTCTTTTATTATTTGCCGGTATTCACCGATAATTAATAACGATAATTAATAATTAATAGTACTTTCGAGACTTCATAACCAACATTTTTTGCTGTTATTTCATTAATCATTTTACGTGCTCTTCTTTAATTAATTCTCTCCTTTTTCCCCGCAAAGGCCTTATATGCTTTATTTATTCTGATAGTCGCTGTCACAAGAACAGCCGTAACGTCAGCACTGTTTCAAACTAATGTGGAAACCGTAGACCTCATAAAACTACGACTTCCGAGGTCCGGAAAATAATTTATAAAGTTTGTTTTTTAAAGGATTTGTTTATATTTGGATGTTTTTTGTTTTTGCTTTTTTTGGTTTGTTTGTTTAAATTTTTAGGTTCAAAATTGAGCAGAATTAAGCCGTAAAGGTAGAATCGATTGTACTAATCTGGGTAATTAAATTCGCCGAATGAGAATTTAAGACAATATTTGTTTATGTATGTGACAGCGAGTGCAGCTGTAACGACAAAATATATAGCTTTTTAAAAACCAAAATAATGAATGTTCTTACCTCCGGGAATTGACCTTTATTTTCATGCAAAAACTGTGCAGATAGTTTCTATTATTTGATACATTAATATGGCTGCCTTTTCACGTTGCGTAAGCGCTCTACGCCATGGAATCCCGGTTATATAAAGACCTGGGCTTATACGACTTCTTAAGGGTTCTTCATTGGGCTTATTATAACTGAATTTGAATTTGAATTTATTTTTACTCGTGTATAAAGAATATTAAATAATACATTTGGGAATTTAATTAGTTGATCTATTTACAATAAATTTGAAATAATAATTCACAAAAGAAAATAGAAACTAATATTAAGGTTTGAGCCTGAGGGTTAAGTTAACGATAAGTTTTCTAGTTAACCCCCAGCCTTTTTAAAGTGCTTATAAGCCTTTGCACAATATTTTCAGAATTGATTCTTTAGATAGTGAATAATTGATTGTGAAAATATTTCGTCATTTGAATGTCTGGTCTTTGAGATACGAAGGTTTTTATTCCCAATATGTTAATGACAATGACGTAACATAAGGGATCATTTAATATACAACACTGCACTCGTTCTGGAATACAGTATTTTAAAAGCATCACCCTTTTACTCGTAACTCGCGTAAAGGTTCTTACAAATTCGTTTTCACAAAATGTCCAGCGTTCAACATTAAAAGTTGCCACAAAATAACTCAAATCCCTTATGTTACGTCATAGTCATTAACATATTAGAAATATAAACCTTCGTATCTCAAAGACCCGACATTCAAATGACGAAATATTTTCACAATCAACTATCCACTATCTAAAGAATCAATACTGAAAATATTGTGCAAAGGCTTATAAGCACTTTAAGTTAATGTCGGGAAAAAACAGGTAAAGGATATGTAAGGATAATCAGAAAGAGATGATATAACAAAGATAATATGAAAGTGAATTTATACAGTTAGAGAAAATAGATATAAGTATAAGTAGACTACGGTTTTTAAATGGAAAAAAATGTAAATAATAGTTGAGAAGGATTATTAACAATAAATGTCTTTTACACATATTTATAAATATAATATACCATGGAATATTCACATGGTGAGAAAGAAGAAGAAGAAAATTTTGTTTTTTAAATATTAGTTAAATTATTCATTTAATTGGGAAGTGGAACAATTACAGACGTTGTGTAGTAAGTAGGTAGTCTTTTAATTGCTTTTTGAAGGAAAAGGTGTTTAATGGTTTGAGGGGAGCTGGGAGATCTTTCCATAGATCTATTGCCATAAAAGAAATCGTTTGTTTACCTATATTTGTTTTCAATTTTGATTTATAAAGGTTTTGGCTGTTTGCATATCTTGTGTTGTAGTTATGCACACTGCTGGCATATTTAAACATACAATCAAACACGCTAGGTAGACACGCTAGGTGCGTAAATTTTAAGACTTGCAAGCGATAAATATTGTGTACAGATAGAATATTTAGGAGATTTAATAAAGGTTTGGCGCTTTCCGTTTCTTTTCCATAAGGTGTCGCAAAGAATATTAGTCTAACAATATGGTTCTGCTTGACTTGGACTTTTTGAATGTGAGTTTGGTATGTACTACCCCATGCCATTATGGCATACGATATGTACGGATAAATTAAGTCATAATAAATTTGTCTAAGTTGTTTGATGTACTGTTTAATAAACGAGCAGGAGTGTTTTATCAGGTATAAAACACGAGGCGTAGCCGAGTGCTTTTATACCAGATAAAACACGATCTGCGAGTTTATTGAACGGCTTAAAAAACTCATGATGTAAGTTCTCATATTGTACCGACTTCTTTACGAAATGAACCAAGTTTGATAGAGAAAATCCAAGTTAAAGTTTATGCAAATGAAGACGAATCTTTATCAGATATAAAACCTCCTTCACGGTAATGATTTCTATTGTGTTTCCTTCATGAATTATTAATGAGTATTTTAAAGATAGATAATGTCTCAATTTACAGATTATTCCAGTGTTACGTGATATTCGAGCACAAATGTAAGAGATATGATATTTAAAAGATATAGAGTCATCGATCGTTACACCTAGGTATTTTATATGATTTTTCCTTTCCAATGAATAGCAAGATCCGTCTCTACTTTTGATTCTAATATCTACCAAGGCATCTTTTTTTCTTACAGATTTTATTATCATAAAATTGGTTTTTGAAATATTAATGGATAACATATTAGCGTCACACCACTCCTTAACTTTTTCTAATTCAATATTAATAGTTTTTTCAAGGGAGTTCAAGTCACTATCGGAAGCAAATACGTTAGTGTCATCAGCAAAAATTTTAAATCTTAATTCTTTAGAAGAGTTAGGAAGATCATTAATGTATATTAGGAACAACAGCGGACCAAGTGAACTTCCCTGAGGAATTCCACACGTTATTGTTTCAAGGTCTGAAACAACATCTCCTAGAGCAACATATTGTTTTCTATTCGATAAGTAGTTATTGAACCATTCCAGTGAAAGACCTCGAATTCCATAAGTTTGTAGTTTTTTAAGTAGTATTTGATGGTTTACTGTATCAAATGCTTTAGAGAAGTCTAAAAATACACCACATGTGTACAGGTTGTTATCTATGGCTTTGCGAAGATTGTCTGCAATTTCTGTAATAGCTTGGGCGGTTGAGCGTCCTTTGCGGAATCCAAATTGGAAGTCGTAAAGAATCTGTTGTTTTTCGATGTAATGTATTAGTTGTTTATATATCAATTTTTTCGAAAATTTGCGTAAATGTAGATAGCGTAGAGATAGGACGATAATTGGCAGGGTCGGAGGTGTTTCCTCCTTTATCAATAGGAGTAACTTTAGATATCTTTAAGATGTTAGGGACAACGCCCTGAAGTAAAGATTGATTAAAGACCAACGACAGTGGTTCGCTGATGTACTCACTCGCAATTTTGATACATAACTGGGGGACTCCAATTGTCGATTTATTTAGTTTTACACCTCTCATTTCATCTAATAGTAGTAGTAGCTCTTAGTAACTCTAAGAAACTCCTGGTGATCTAAGTCATAGAACGGCAGTGGGGTGGGGTGGGGTGGGGTGGGCTTATTATGACTGGGGTGGGGTGTGAGTTGGCTTACAAAAGGAAGAACAGATACGTCTGAAATCGGGTCTGTTACAAAATAATGTAATCGTGCTTATTTGATTTGAACATCAGCCAACAGCGTTCATGAAATAACATTAAGAACCTGCTCAGATGTTTTCTTGTCTTTCAAAGGCTATAGTCTCGTGAAAAATTGCTATTCCCGTAAAAGGACAGGATAAAATATTTTACCTCATCGACCCGACCAAATATAATACCATAAAAAAGATAATAAATAAAATATTAAAGATAATGTTGATTTCATGGTATTGTTAGTTATATATGATTCTGTTGAACAGTTAAATGATTTCAAGTCTTCCTGACGGGCTTTCTCAATTCTTTCTCAATCAGGGAAAGTATTACAAGGTTACGTGTTTGAGAAACACAACGTGATATCCAGCATGCAATGCAGCTTTATGTGTATCAAACATCAGTCGTGCTTTTCTTACAACTACAAAGACTCTGGTAGCTTGGATTTATGTGAGTTGAACAACGCTACAAGGAAGACAGACCCTGGTTCTTATCAAGATGATGCAGAATACAAGCACTATTACGATCTGCAAACAGAGGTAAGGACGTTTCGTTATTTTAAACCGTCCGTCTGTCCGTCTGTCCGTCTGTCCGTCTGTCCGTCTGTCCGTCTGTCCGTCTGTCCGTCTGTCCGTCTGTCCGTCTGTCCGTCTGTCCGTCTGTCCGTCTGTCCGTCTGTCCGTCTGTCCGTCTGTCCGTCTGTCCGTCTGTCCGTCTGTCCGTCTGTCCGTCTGTCCGTCTGTCCGTCTGTCCGTCTGTCCGTCTGTCCGTCTGTCCGTCTGTCCGTCTGTCCGTCTGTCCGTCTGTCCGTCTGTCCGTCTGTCCGTCTGTCCGTCTGTCCGTCTGTCCGTCTGTCCGTCTGTCCGTCTGTCCGTCTGTCCGTCTGTCCGTCTGTCCGTCTGTCCGTCTGTCCGTCTGTCCGTCTGTCCGTCTGTCCGTTTGTCCGTCTGTCCGTCTAGACTCAAGTTTATTTTTTAATTTCAGACCTCAAGGTCATGTGTGGATTACCTTCGAAACGGAGCAACAGAAAATGGTATCTACAACATCACAGACATCAGTGGGGATTCCTATCCAGTCTGGTGTGACGTCACCTCTGAACCGCGTTCTGCCTGGACTCTAATCTTATCATTGGCCCTTAAGAACAGACACACAAGCATAGCCTGCAAACGATCCCTGAGAGTCAATTTACCCGCTAATGAAAACTCGCCTAACTGGGAAGCCTATCGACTGTCAATGAATCGAATGAAGCTGCTCGCCAGCCAATCAACGCACTGGAGGGCAACGACAGGATTCAACATCTATGGTATTGATTACACGGACTATATTCGTGGAAAACTGTCAGACTTTGATATCCTGAAAGACATAGCTGATGGAACATGCAAGACAGTTGAATATGTCAACATTCGAGGTCACAAGGCAACAGCAATTCAGGTTGCTTTTTGGCAAAGAGATGGCACTTTCTTCCTTCATACGGACTCCAGGTACGCGTCATGCCCCTTTAAACCGAATATTGAGTCTGTTAGTAGCGAGAATAATTTCGGTTTTTATTGCGAGAGTAATGTTTCCATCAATCACAACTTCAGAGGATCGAAAGACGAAGACAGCACGTCAGAGTGGTGGCTCGGAGGACACTTGTAGACGAAACAGTCATCATAACAGCATATGCAACTAAAAACTGCCAGAAAACTTTAACATTCTCGATCTCTTACTTGTATTATATAGAACATTTAGATGGCGGCCATGACGTTACATGCACAAAGACAAAAATAAAGCCGCTTAAATAAAACTTTTTGTTTTTTAGTCATATTATAGTTGGAACGCGCGAGAATTGAAACCCCAATTCTTCCTCTCAAATCCATCAAAAGAACGCCAAATTGGAACCCCAAAACCCTAATTCTTCCTCTCAAACCCATCAAAAGAACGCTTGCTCTGCAGGCTACAATGAGCACTGGTTTGGCGGATATCTGTAAGCTACAGAAAACCCCCTAATAGTTGCCAAGTGTATGGCTTGGTTGGTAAATGGAGCATAGCAAGAGAATAGTCATCCAATCCCTTGTGATTTCAGTCACACCTGCACACACTTCTGTAAGCTTCCATCCAATCTACGTTGCTTGGGCTGTTATTATGTATGGGACTTATTGCCTTCGTTCTTGGTACTTAACCACTGGGCTAATTAATTAAGTCAAGGGCACGGCTAAGACTCACATTAGCGAACGAATCGCCGTAGCAAACGTCACAGTTTTCCCAATGGAATTATCAATGAGATATTGTCCCACAAACAACTAAAAAAGTATTTGTTTTTTAAAAGTACTACGAGGATTATGAGGCAGTTTTCTATTCTTTTCGCAGGACATTTAACTATCGAAACAATTTATACTTAATTTTCCGCGATCAGAATTTTAAATTCTGAGATATTCTAGCTAATTTGTTTAGCTTATAAGGGAAGTAAGAACCATGAAATTACCACGTTAGGTTTCGCAAAACTCCTTGACAATCATCAAGATAGCAACCTAACAAATACTACTCATATGTGATGGCGAGTCTAGGAAAGGAATCCGAATGGAACCTCGAAGGTAAGGGGCAAGTGCACTATTCTGATCTCACACACACCTTGCTTCAACATATCACACATTTCCTCGTAAAAAGAACTTAGAGTATAACACCTTAATCATGATTTTAAAAATATTATTTCTAAGATAATCTTAACGATTTTTTTGCAATTTGATTGGATTATGAGGTTAGCTTTTCTTTTGAAATTTTTATATTTATCAAAAATATCATTATTTACTTATTTATTCTCAAAAGTCATAGTGAAGCTTATAAATATAATATATTCTACTGTAAAGAAACTGTTAACAACTATTTTCATTCCAGACAGTTTTCTTAGTTTTATTCAAAAAAAGCTAAGTCTTTTAAATATTTTTATTCAACACTTACCATTTTTACCAAAGTGCAGCAAACTCGAAGCTTAAAGACTCTTGAACTCTTTCAAAAGATACCTTGAGAGCCTTCTCTCCCTCAAAGAATGCTTCTCGACAACCAAGTGCTATTTCTTTGAAGTATTTTCAATTTTTTGAAGCGAATTTGTGTGTCTATTTGGCTATTTTTCCAACCGATAAACGACGACCAAGGAACAAGATGGCAGACAGTTCTGCACAACTTCCTTTCCATGCTTCATTTATGGGAGCCCTGTGGCGACCAATGATTGGATAAGAAACTAAACTCCAACTTTAGTGGTTTGCCATTACAAATAATATAAAAGAGTGTCCACGAAATATAATTCTTGTATTTGTTTATGTATTTTTAGCGTAAAAAGTATGTCTGTTTGCCCTGTGCTAAAGCTAAGTTTTAGTCGCAAAATGGCGTCCAAGGCGTCGCTTTGAAAACCGCAAGAGAAAGTATATAAAGGACGAAAAAAAAATGTGTTTGCGCAACTGTAAATAAACCATATCGCTAACACCACCACAATTTAGTACAGCATTTGGCTCAACTTATCATGTGAAGGCGCCTCTGCCAGCTGCTGTACAGTCCATGTATGACCCTGGAGCACAGCTCTAACCAGTTTGAATTAGTTTGGGTTGATTTAAGTTAAGGGAGGAAAAACCGGAAGATCGGGAAGACCCACGCGTTTGGAGTCAGAAAGAGAACTAACAAACTCAGCTCACATGCTTGGCGGGGGAGACTGGGAACCCGGATCTCAGAGGTGAGAGAAGAGCGCGTTTTACTACCAAGTCATCGATCCTGACGATTCTGTACTACTGCGCATGCTTGGACGCTTAGCAAGCATTTTCCTCACTAAGCTAGTTCATTCAGGTTTTTTTCTTATCTTATTGTCCTATCATTAATGCCTCCCATGAAAGCGTCGTGAAGAATCAGAAAATAACGCCTCAATGTTTTCCTCAAAACGCGTCCCAGATGGAGAGCAGCGACTATGGATGCTAAGACATCAATGACAAAATCAAATAATTGGGTATGCTGGTCATAGCAAGGGGTTAATCATGTACGGACTAGGGGTCGACTAACCTCTCCCTTAGGCTTCGGCCGAGCTTCCTGATCAGTCTGTAAATCCAGGGATAGCGGTGTCGGGGTCGAAATCTCCAGCGTAGCCGTAAATGCCTCGCGCTGCCATACGACGATTCAGCACTCGATGTCTGGAAGTATGGTCCTCAATTATTCAATCAATATAAAATAATCCCAAAAACCATGCAGTTCACTATGTATAGAGACTTTGCAAAATCACGCGACGGCAGCCATGACAGCAGCAATTGTATCTGGTCTAATCTGATTTACATGAGAGAGAATTCAGTTTTCCAGGGAAAAAACTATTGTTGTGGCTCCTGTCATAGCTGTCATCGCGTGATGGTGTTTTTTCAAAAGGATTATACTGAGCCGACGTCAATCATCATGCGCATAGAATCCCTACCTTAAGTGGATAAATAAAATTTGAAAATTTTCCCTCACTCAACGAATTTTAGCTTCAGTAATGATTCAAAATACATTTTATTAGCAAACTAGTTAACTACATCACCAAAACCTAATAACACTTCATATTTTTAAAGAAACGAAAAGTATACGTAAATTCAATCAAAATATTTCTTCACAGAAATGTTCTTATTCCAACATGTGTTGTTTAGAGAGTAATGTTGATTAATTGGTAACTGAATTTTACTTAAAAGTATGTCTGTTCTTTCTTGGAAGGAACGAAGGAAACGAAATAATGGAATATTATAATGGTTGATAAATGTGCCTATAAATAATCCTACTTTGAATCATAGAATTCTAACTTCGATCTGAGGACTGTGAGGCTAAGAATAAATCAAACTTGAATAAAATAAAATAAAATAAACAGAAAGACGGATAAATAGAAGGACCAAAAGTGAGAAATATCCTAGACAAACAAAAACAAAACCAACAGAAGAAGAAATATTCGATAAAAATAATAATAATAATAAATAAAAATAGAAAAGAAAAAAAAAAAAAAAAAAAGGAAAAGAGAGAAAAATAGTTGGTCAATAAATACATTAGGAATATGGATTTTCCATCGTTCCCATTTCAGTAACACACACTAACACAACATTCAATTTTCTATGCGTCCAGAAGTTTAATTCCAATTCATCAATCAAAGTGGATCATTAGTTAGATGTAATATCCTTCCATCATGCATCGTAGGCGCCGTAGCCTACTGGGCCACCTCCACTGCCCTCTGAAATAATAATCGGAGAAAATAACGATGAATAAAAAATGAAAAAATGGAAGATTTATGTAGATTAATTTGCCGCGTTACAGAATACTCCATTTTACAGTTCCGTTCAATGACCACGAATAATAATTCCATAGCAAAACTATAGCGTATCATGCGCGGAATCTATAACCTCGGCTTGAAACTACTATTCTTGGTTACTGAACGGAACTGTAAAATGGAGTATTGTTAGTCGGGCTTTCAAAAAAATGCCCGAGGTATAAATTGGGCTTTAATTGCGTTCTGTCACAAATCGCAGTTGCGTTCAAAGCGCATGCGCAAATTCTATGCGCGTGCGTAGTATGAGCGTAGGTCGAGCAATGGCGGAATTTTTCAAGTGTTCACGAAGAATTCTTTCGATTTTCTGCTATGAAGCCCGAGTTCACGCAGAATTAATGAACAAATCACAATGCGTGAGATGACTTCTCATCCAATCAGAATGCTTGAATCTGGTTGCGTATAACGTTACTACCTGATAAAAACCTAGATAGTAAGTATATGAATGAAAGAGTTTGATTGGCTGAATGTAATACTGATTGTGCTCTAGGTCCTGAATGGCTACAGTTTTCATTCTACATTGTGATTGGTTAAGATTTTTGAAAGATTTCTCAGTAAGTGTCTTCGTATCATAAGGCTCTATTTTTTGAAGTGCAATGTTTTCCCATTACAGATGTCGTTATCTTTGTTTAAGTTGTATCCGTGTCCATGTTTACATGGAAATACAAAAGAAAAGCCACCAGTACGTGCCATCGTGTGATTTCTTCTGTATTTTCATATTAGTCTGGCATTCACGATGATTTTGAGAAAAGCGGAAGGTTTCCGAGTCAATATGACGCCTCCATGACAGTTCAGTTACCTTCAGGTATCCTGTAGACGAAGTTTGCGTGACCTTTACCAACGCATTTATTTGAGTCCTCCGCGTTACATGCTTGATAAAATGAATTAACACAATCAGAAGAAGCACCATCCCTTGCATAGACGCGAGAAGCATCCGGTGCACTAAAGCATTCACCGTAATACTGGAGGCCAAAGTGTGTGTAGCCAATCGCCTTCGCTGCCTTTGCACATCGACATGCTAAGCTATAAGAAGATAGATAATTGATATTAATTATTTTACGTACCGGAGAATTAACCAGGAGAATGACGATCCTCGAATCAAGGGAGCGACTCAACAAACTCTATTCATATGTGTCGGATCAATGTTAAGTCGCGAAATCAAATCCAAGAAGACCCTAGGGATTCGGAATAGTTTACTTTTGCATAATGTCATCTTGAGAAAATTGATTTTCATCATTTTCCCTTAATTCCACCATATCCGTGGGTACGACCGTAAAAACATTTCTGTGAAAAATGTACACTATGCAGACTTACTCCTTCAAGTAAGATTCATAATCACTCCAGTCTATGACTTTCCCGCTTGATTTAGGACTTTGCATACTTCGATCTGTGAAGAGGAGTTCGTTCAAGACTTTATTTGATCCAAAGCCGTTATCTTTGAAGCATCCCACTTTGACAAACTGGGCCTCGCAGACTCCACGTTCTACAGCTAATGGCTCCTCTAGAATAATAAATATTTATATGATATATAAATCAGATGTACGACGTGGGTTGCAATGTCGACCAAAATTGCACCGGTACCGACAAAAATGTGATTACATCGGGGGAGAAAAAAATGGCGGAAAATGAGATAAGAGAATAAAGGAAAGACAGAATGGAAAGGAACGAAGGAACAAGAAACAACGAGAAGTAAATAATCTAACTGACAAGCGAATAGTTAAACAAACAAACGAAAATGAAATGAAGAAAGGAAGGAAACAAACGTATAAACAAACGTATAAAAAAAAAACGAATAAAGGACTAACCAAACAAATAAAACAAACAAATAAACAACGAAAAGAAAAGAAAAAATAAATAAATAGAAAAATAGAAACCTATAAAAATTGATAAAAAGTAGAAAGATCATTTTCTCACCAGATTCAGTCAGATCTAAAAGACGTTTTTCCAGGTCGTTTTCATCTTTTCTGCCCAGCCCCCTCGCTTCCGTAGACAATATAAGCGTCAAGGCAAATAAAACTAGCATCTGTCTCATGGTGGAATTCTGCATGAGAATAAATAAAGATAAACGCGTATTATCACAAGGGAAAGCTTTTATCTTTTTATATTTCGTCGAGCATGCGCAGTAAGAAATAAGAGCTCGGAGTAAGAGATTGATGCATGGCCAAAAATCCTGGTATTTTCTACTGAGCATGCGCGGTATTAATTGATTCGGAGTCGAAAAAAAAATGGCAGCCATGATGGTAGTACTAACAAAACAGGCCTCTTTTTTCCAAGCACGTGAATTTCTTTAATCTTCATTGGCTACTGTGCTATAACAGACGTACATTGGTCAGCCGAGTACAAAGTTGAAGATCTTCACGTGCTTGCCACGTGATCATAGCATGTGCTTTTATTTCATTGGTTAATTCAAGATGACGTCAAAGGTATGCGTGTCAAAAGCGTGATAAACCGAACAAACATAGGATATTAATGAGATAGTTAAGACAGGGGTCAACAGTCCAAATGAAACTATTTACTTTTTCCTTATGAGAATTTAATTTCTTTTAACGCCAGCCCTTGTTTTTGAATTTTGTGTTTTACTTTGAAAAACATCGTTCATTGAAACAAAGTATTCCACTGTTTCTTAAATTTCAAAAACTAGCAAAATAAAACATAATTATGATACGAAGAGGGTTTAATCTGTTTTAAATGGTTTTTACACTTTGATTCTATTTACTTAGATTTTGGCGAGGCGTTAAATTAAAGTCAAAAAAGGTTTGGAAATTTTAAGCAACTCTCAACTAAAGGAAGATCATTGAAATGCATAAAAAGGACTTTCTTCAACAAAAAAAATCGTTTTTCAAAAGTTTACCAAACTAAAAAATGTCGTAACCTTTACGAACTCGGGAAATTATTTCTTGGACGAAATTCATTATGAAATAAGTTTGCAAGTTTATAAGGCAGTATTATCTATCGCTTTATATCTAAGCGTCAAAATTCAGTATTTCTGATTCACATGTGAAGTAGTTGGAAAATAAATAGAGGTTAAAAAAGATTTCTTAAGAAACTCGTGGATATCTTAGTTTCCCTGCTAGCAGAGTCTCCCTTGTTGGCGAGGAGGAACGAAAGGAAACGATAATTTTTCCTATATTAAAGAGAACTAATTCATAGGTCGAGCCCTGAAAGACCCTATGGGCTGATAAGTCAGGGCACGGGTAACTCACAGATATAACCTTGAAACAGCCTCTGGGCTGATATAAGTAAGGGCACGGCTAACTCACAGATATAACCTTGAAACAGCCTCTGGGCTGATCTAAGTCAGGGTACGGCTAACTCACAGATATAACCTTGAAACAGCCTCTGGGCTGATATAAGTCAGGGCACGGATAACTCACAGATCGAATAGAGTTTTAGTATATAGAAATTTAGAATTTAGTGTTTGTTAAACTTTTTTGTTTGTGACTGATGTTCTTGATTGCTAAATACATTTAGTTTAAGAATCGTACTATATTAATGAAGAAAAAGAAAAAACAAGAGGTTACCTATCAACAGTCGGCTTCTAATCCAACGTCTCTCGAATTTTAGTACACAGAACTGTAGATATAGAAGTCCGCTAAACGTTTTATAGATATGATATCCCACGTAAACACCCCCTTTATTAAAAGGCTGAGTCGACTCTATGGTTACTTACGGACATGACAATGACCCCAGCCGACAGCCTTTATCCCGTGCGAAACTGTCAATTTCAAATCAATTGATTTTAACGTTTTCATATGTCTTAAGCCTCTGTTTTCCCATTGGTCGAAGGGGTACCAGGATTTCAACCTATGTCAATAGCTTAATGATATCGAGAAAATGATCTATGATTGAATTCTATAAAATATAATTATCTCAAGGACGATCGATATTCGTATTCAATAATTAGTGTGGTGATGTTTTAACTCTCAACAAGTCGATTTTATCACCAATACTTTTCATATCTTTTTTCGATCGTTTTATCTTTGTGCCTTGAAATCATAGAGTAGGTGAATTTTGGAATACAAGTTTTGTTGTTTATTTAGTAACCATGGCATTTCACTAATGAATTTGGCGGGAAAATAAACTACTTGGAACCTGCATAAAGCCTTGTAAGTACGGCTTTTTTCCCCCAAAAAAAATTGCTCATCACCACCTTTATATATATTTGCATTAACTTTTGCCTTAAATTTCAGCGGACCCGACTTCAAAAATATTTTTCACTTTATGTCAACAAGAACCCTATTAAGTACAGAAAATATGCTTTGTTCAGTTTTGTTGACTTAATGTAGTCCTTTTAAATTCTATCTAGACGAGAAAAAATATCACGAGAAATTTCTTATCCATACAGCTGCTAGAAGTTGTTGTACTTAATAAGTAATGATTGTTTAAGTAAATGACTCTTTGGCTATACATCTGGTAATTTCTGGACTGAATTTTCTGGTCTAGCGTGGAAGCTGTGCCACTACAGCTCGGGACTTACTTCAAAGTTTCTCAAGCCCCGTTTACACTAGAGCGATTTGCGGCGATTTTTGCTGGTTTTTTTTTCGGCGATCCTTTCCATAATAAATAATGGTAAAGAATTTACTTGTAAAGTTTTTTTCAGGATACCAAGATTTTCCTAGACGAATGTCTCTTTTGAAGGATGAGACAAGAGATTTTATGTTTCCGAAAATTGCCACAAAAATGGCCGCAAAAATCGCCAGTATAAACGGAGCTTCAGCAAAGCAGCGATGAGACACTTGCAATACTTCTTTTAAATTTTGCTTTAAAATTATTGGTAGTCCGAGTCACACTTGATAAATTAAGTTATGCGTACTTTCATAAGAATTACTTTACGACCAAAAAATTAGTTAAGACAATAAGAATTGTTTATAGATTTTTGTTCAAGATGCTAAGCTATAACAATGGAAATCTTCTCCTAGCAACATAATTTTCAATTCATTTTTAGATCTATTTCTTCCCAACTAGCCCATGACTTTCCATCCGATACTTTGCATTGAAAAAATTACTTTTTTAGCGGTTAGCAACGCCTTAAAGATAGATATTGTACTGAAGAACTACCGAAAAACCTTTAAAGTGCTACTACGACGAAAATCGCTCAAACTTGGATTCAGCTGAAACTTCCTAAGAATACTATTTAAAGGTCCAATAATCACTGTATGAAGTGTTTTCTCGATATTCAGGACGATAGTATGATATTTTCACGATTATTTTTTGGAGTCTGTGACGTCATACACTCAATATCGAACATCGCTCCATACATTTCTTTGTAGTTTATGATCAAAATATCAGTAGTAAAGGGAGAAAGAAATACCCAAACACCACAAAATATAAATTATAGTCACAAGTAATGTGAAATAAGCACATTAGCTACCCTTTGGGCTTCATAGGAATAAAATAAATTAAGGATTTATATACAAAGAAATATATGTAGCAATGTTTGATGTTGAGTGTATGACGTCACAGACTCCAAAAAATAATCGTGAAAATATCATACTATCGTCCTGAATATCGAGAAAACACTTCATACAGTGATTATTGGACCTTTAAAGAGTATTTTTAGGAAGTTTCAGCTGAATCCAAGTTTGAGCGATTTTCGTCGTAGTAGCACTTTAACAAAGCTTTGCAAGTTTTAACTTTTTCTCCTGCATAAGCTGAGAACGAGAGGAATCTTACCTTCGTGATATTTCTGTAATTAGATGTGCAAGAAGTTTTGAATATTCTTTCGTTGTTTTATAAACCGCGCTGATTAAAGTCGACTGCACCTCGCAAAACTGTAGCCCTGGATTTATGATCAAAGGAAAAGCAGCCTAGTTAATATTCAGGAATTTTTTATTTGACTTTAGATAGAAATTTTTGACGTCAAGTTAATAGTAAACAAACGTAAAAAAATTCCTAGGCATCATTGGACTTTAAAATTTTTTTTCCAGATGCGCTTTTAATTTCGATAAACTGACTAAACAAAATGTTCTGGTCCTTTAAAAGAAACTGGAGCTTCGCTATTGCATGAACTTCCTTTCTTTTTTTTTTGATTTATCATCACAAGACTTACAAGAGCCCCTGATCAGTTTTAGTACCTTTTCATGTTAATGTAGCATTGTCAATCAAATGTTTGATTGTTCTTGAGGCTGCTACGTCGAGGAATTTAGCAACTCCTACGCATGCACATGCATTTCTCGCTCACCAAGAGCTGAATCGCACAATTTCAGAGCCGTAGCAACTGGTACGTTTTACCATCAGAACCATTTCCCCCTCATAAAAAAGTACAGTATTTGAGAAAGTGTTTTCCATTTTCTTTAAAAACGGACCATTGTCCAAAAATCTTTTATGATGTTGAAGCCGCGAAATTATTTTGATAAATAATTTCGATGACAAGCCCAAAGATGATTATTTCAATCAATATTTATGAAATATATTATAAAGGTATTTTTCAGAATTCAGCTTGAAATTATTATTGAACGTGGTTCGTTAGCTGATCGTGGCTCTGAACATCTGCCGTCACTGCAACAATAAAAATAAAGTTTATAAAGATACATGATTACAATTATAACAGAAAAGACTTCATTATTCGGGCAGGGGAAACAAGCTACATCTAATTTCAAGTAGGTTAGCCATGCCCAGCCCAGAGGTTGTTGCAGGGTTGGATCCAGTGTGAGTTAGCCATGCCTTGACGTAGATCATTTCAGAGGTTGTTTCAGGGTTCAATCTGTGAGTTAGCCATGCCTTGACGTAGATCATTTCAGAGGTTGTTTCAGGGTTGGATCCAGTGTGAGTAAGCCATGCCTTGACGTAGATCATTTCAGAGGTTGTTTTAGGGTTCAATCTGTGAGTTATCTATGCCCTGACTTAGATCATTTCAGAGGTTGTTTTAGGGTTCAATCTGTGAGTTAGCCGTGCCCTGATTTAGATCAGCCAAGAGGTTGTTTCAGGGTTCAATCTGTGAGTTATCTATGCCCTGACTTAGATCAGCTCAGAGGTTGTTTCAAAGTTCGATCTGTGAGTCAGTTATGCCCTGACTTAGATCAGCCCAGAGGTTGTTTCAGGGTTCTATCTGTGAGTTAGCCATGCCCTGACTTAGATCAGCCCAGAGGTTGTTTCAGGGTTCTATCTGAGAGTTAGCCATGCCCTGACTTAGATCAGCCCAGAGGTTGTTTCAGGGTTAGATCTGTGAGTTATCTATGTCCTGACTTAGATCAGCCCAGAGGTTGTCTCAGGGTTCAATCTGTGAGTTAGCTGTGCCCTGACTTAGATCAGCTCAGAGGTTGTCTCAGGGTTCAATCTGTGAGTTAGCTGTGCCCTGACTTAGATCAGCCCAGAGGTTGTCTCAGGGTTAGTTCTATAAGTCTATAAGTTAGGGTTCTGTGCCCTGCAGACCTTCATGTTGGAATACATTGTAGCCACTATAAATCCACTATCGATACTCAGTACCAGTGGTCTGGGCCCGATTATGAAACTTTAACTGATTAAGGGAACAACATATCAAGAAATTCTAGACAACATATTCAACAGTTCAACAAATGGATTCAAAATAGACACTCATAAACTCTCTAAAGAGATTAATCTTGAGGATAGGGAGATTCAGTTCTTCCATGGCAGCACCTATTTTGCAACTTTTTCTAATAATTATTATTTGTTTGCAATTAAAGTTAATCTGATAAATAAATCTTAATTTTCATGGTTATAAATAAATAAAAACACGAACACGTTAGACTATTCTTATGCCACAGTTTCAAGGCGGATCCATGGGGGACAAAGGGGAGCTGAAGCGTTTCCTTCAGCAAAACAAAAACAAAAAAAACAAAAAAAAAACGATGCTTGATTGTTTTCCGTTGTGTTGACGGAAGTAATTATAAAAATAATAATAATGATAATATTTTTTCTTTCGACAGTAAACCTATGTCACATTAGTGATTTACAACAGAGAATTGCATTAAGAAATACTCAAGTAAAATCAAAAAATGATATGTAAAAGAGAAAAGAAAAAATATATAAATTAATAAATTATTAATAGATAAATAAATAAAAAGTAAAAATAAAAGTATATGTAAGTATATATAAATATATATATATATATATATATATATATATATATATATATATATAGATAGATAGATAGATAGATAGATAGATAGATAGATAGATAGATAGATAGATAGATAGATAGATAGATAGATAGATAGATAGATAGATAGATAGAATTTTAACCTAACATTTAGCCTCCCTCCCCTAAAATGTTGGCTGGACCCACCCTTGAGTTTTGATATGTTTTATCTTCTTTACCAAAGTGCTGTGTGGTTCAAGTTAGCATTCGTTTGTGACGCATTTGTAATTCATGCAAACACAGAACTGCTTAGGTTAGTTCTCGGATTAGGAAGTTCTTTCCTGCACACAGCTGTTATGTTAAATTAGTTCGTCTCAGGAAGTTCTGTTTGGGTAATGTCTCACTTGAATAAGGTTTAAAAACCTTCGCACTAAGAATTGAAAAGTAGTGTGTGTAGTAGTAGAGCAGAAGAAGAAGAACAAAAATTAAAACGAATCATCAAAGTTTTTGAAGGTCCGACCCTGCCTCGTGTTGTGTACTAACACTATGCACCGCAAGTTCAAGGAAAGAAGAAAATAATCTGAGGATTTTCGTCGTTTATTTTCAAAGTTATCATTACTATCCAATGGGAGTTCACATTAGAAGCATGGCTAACAGCCAATTAGCATCTATTATATATAATCGCGCGATTTGCGGGGGTCTAGAACAAGCTTTCTGGCGATGTTTCGCAGACGGTATTTACGAAGAAAATTTCGGATGTGACGCAGGCTAGAAAAATGTCAATTGTTAAAGGATTGTCAAGAGCTGTCAGTTTTAACAGAGCGTAATCTTGCAATGACAGACCGATAGAAAGACAAATCGCAAGCCTACTAGCCTACGTAGCGGCCCTCTGGTAGGGAATTTGGGCAAGAGGAGAAGGGAGAGGGGACTGAGGAGGGAGAGTGTCCCCTCCCCTTCCCTTTTTTCCTCCCCAGTCCCCTCTCCTTCTCCTCTCGCCCAAATTCCCTACCAGAGGGCCGCTACGTAGGCTACAAGCGTACGGAGCGAGTGCACTTTTTTTAAAGAACCGTTTTCCTCGATTTTTATCTTGTTATTGTTAAAAAATTGCTCATATTGATTGTCGTCTCAGTAGATCATGGATGACGTGTTAAAATGTTCAAACTTGGACTACGATTATATTATTATTTACATAGTTTTTGCATGGAAACTGATTTTTAAATTCTCTAGCTAAAATTTTTTAATATGACTAAAGTTTTTGCTAAAAGTTTTCTGAAATTAGTAACCATTGCGTGCTCGATCAAGGGTTTGAGATAAAAGAAAAAGCGCGCGATTCGAATTCTACAACCAATCTTCAACCGTTTGATCCAGTCCATCTGGCCGTGTTTACGATATCAACTGTAAACAACGTAACTCATTAGCCGTTGAAGTTTAAAACAATGAGCTCAAATTTCTGACTTTAGACAGGGTTGTTTTCTTGGCTGTCGTAAGTTACTGAGAAGATATCTAAGTTTATGCGAAACTAATAGGAACCCTTAGACATAACTTTTTAGCACAGCTTAACAGGCTTGGAAGACCTTAGAAGGCAACTTATATCTACGATTTAAATCTAGAGGTATTGAAACAGTCATCGAAACAACGTTCAAGCTTGACCGACCTAACAAGAGCAAAAGATTCACTCTACCGAAGAAGATGGCGACACTAAAATCAGTAAGTTTCATATTTACGTCGAAAAACCTTAGCGAAGTCAATGATAACTAAGAATTTTACTAAGTTACTTTGTAAGTCGGCTGCTCACTTTATGCATGACTATATTGGAGACGTAATTCTAGATGCATTGTTATCACAACCAAAAACAAAACCCAGAATGAGGAATGCATGGAAATGAGGATTGGGGAATGAGGAATAAATCAGCAGTTATTATCTAAAACACTCGGACAGTTTCTAGTTCCATATCTAAGTTATTCTCAAGGCATTTCGTTTATCCTTGTTTAATTTTTTTTTTTTTTGAGTAAGAAGGCCTCATTTGAGATGAGCTTGCACTAAGCCAGAAATAATTAGACAGCCCTCTAAGCAAAGTGAAAATTAAATACTTTCGTTGCGATTTGATCGATTATTAAATACTGAATTAAGTCGGGCACACAAATTGGTTAATTAGAAATTATAAATCTCTGGTTCAAAAGTTAAAACAAATTTCTGCCAAACATTATAAGCAAGTAAATATTGAAATAAGTTGACCGCCGTTAATTTGATGTCAGCTTTGAATGACATAAAAGAGAAACATTTCTCGAAACTCAACATAAATAATGAATAAATCGGTTACTTCAAGTTTTTATGAACCACGTCAATACACAATACCACAACCGTCTGTTCTATTCAGTTTCAGTCATCGTTAACCAGTATCTTCGTATTGTTGTCTGTTCACTAGGTTTTTTTTGCTCGACGTCTTTTTGCGATTCTTGGAAGTTAGCCATAAGTTGTGATTACCTGTTCATCTTACACGTGGTTTGTTTTTATACCGGCTGAGCAGCAGAACTTGCCTTCAGCCGTTCTCAGTCACACAGAAATGAACGAGTAGTAAAAAAATATCTTGTGGCTTTTTCCGATAAAGTGCAAATTAACATTTCCCGCTTGTCATAAAGAAAAACTTGAAACTCTTTACCAATGTTAACAGAGTAAACAGAGTATGGATATGAAGTTTTGATAGACGTCAATCTAAAGCGTGCATACAACATTAAAAGTAACACTGCATCTAATCAGCTATTGATCCACTGACCCTGCTTAAAAATGGGGTTAATTTGTATCGCAACTCGATCTGCTTTTCGGTTTTTAGTTCGAAAATCAATAAAATGGTGGTTAAAAATGAAGAAAAATATATATATAAGAAAAATATTTTAATAGTTGACCTTACTGTTGACCTCTGGGTTGAGCCCTGCTCCAGTTACAAGGTGACGAAAACACAAACACAGACATCTATGTTACAATGGGTTATAGTTCAAATTTACTTTATGGTTTGGCTGTGGTGAGCGCATGAAGTCAGAGGACCTCACCACCGTGACTTGATTGACTTGCTATGAAAATTTACACCAACCAATCACAATTCTAGATAGCTCACTCAAAGTCTGTTACTTGGTTAAGGTGACACAAAGGTGACACTGGTGAAAAACGCACTGCGCACGCTCGGAAATGGCGTACGTAACTAAGGGCAACTCATATTTTTGATGCCAGTATTTTAATTGTTTTACAAAATCGCAAAACTTAAGAAAAATACTGAAAACTTAAGGTTTTCCTTTTCGCAATAGCAAGATAATTTCGATCGTGATACACAGCTGATTTATACAAAAAAAACTTTTGTTTATACAAAGCAAAAATTATCTTTGAAAATGTCGCCACACCCGACGTACCGTCGACATCCATGCAGCATGGCTAATTTGCAGATAATCACATGGTCGGATTCTATGTAAAGAAATCTAAAAATATCTGTAAAATTTCAAAACGAATATTTAAGAAATAGCCTTGTCGGTTAAAATAAGGCAAAGCTTTAGATGATAAATTGCTATTGTTCGCCATTTTTTTTTTCAACGCATGCGCAGTGCGTTTTTCACCCGTGTCGGTTAAGGTACGCTCATACCACATGATATTGATGACCATACGAAATCTGACCAAAATGGTCATTATCTCTTTCATTTTAGATAGAGTTAAAAAATGTAGATTCGGCGCAGCAAAGCAACGAGGACCTTGAAGGCGCAGGAAAATCTTCCAAGCTCGATGGCAAGAGACCTTTAATGGAAAGACTAAAATTCTTCATCACGAAGTACTCATTTCAAGTCAAGGCAGTCATTATAGCAAATGTATTACTGATCATAAGTATTGCAGGTATTAATATTTTTATCATCATTATCTTTCTATGTTCTACTCGTAGAGATTTTATATATGAGTAATCCCTAATAGAACCCTTGCATGTGACGTCAAAGCAGCTCGATCTGGGGGACCGAAACAAAATAATTCCAATCTCCAGAGAATTGGAACCTATTGTTTTGTCCCCAAGGTTGAGCTGTATTCCGAAGTGCTTCAAGTGGTCTGTACGTTGTGACCGCCATTTTGGTTGACACGAGAAAACAAATTTTTCGTCCAACATGAAGGCCATGACGTCACCACGATGCTAACACTCTGAATACTATTTCAATCAGAGAGTTAACCGTGTCTTGACTTTAACCAATCCACAGGTTGTTTCAGACACCCGAGTTTAGCAAGCTACCGTATCGATAAATTTGAATTATGGATTAATCACGCATATTGTTATCATTCTAACCAGAACTATTTTTTTCGTAGCCATTTGTGTAAGTGGTCTAGATAAAGCCCTACCTCTGTTCATCATAGCCATAGTCCTTTGGTTCTTTCTCATCTATATGTTCGTTCGGGATTTCTGTGGTGAAAGAATCTACATCTCTTGTTGTCTGCCAGTTCTCGTCGTACTCAACAGAAACTGGAAAACCATAAGATGGTCAGTCAGATAAGAGTAATATTGGTTATTCCAACATCCATCATACAGTTCCATTCAGTTGACCACAAATACTAGTTCCTAACCGAGGCTGGAGATTCCGAGCATAGCAAAACTACAGTTTATAATGCGCGGCAACTATTATCCGTGGTCACTGAATGCAACTGTAAAAAGGAGTATTGCTGGCAGCTCATAAAAGTTTTTGAATCTCATTATCTGCTCTAATCGGTTGTCAAACACTGACCACCATGTGCTGTCAACCAGAGAGAATTCTATTGAAAACTTGCGATTCAGCTGATGAACATTCCGCGCGAGACAGGAAATGATGTGTAGTGTAAGCCAGCAGTTCACCATTTTCCATACATTGGTTCACTGGTCAAACACAGAGCCCTCAAGCGAGGCGCCAAGGTACTTTCAAAGGATTATTCAAATTTGAACCTTGCAACCTCGACTGAATGCTTTGTGTTTGACCAGCGAACCGATGTATATGGAAAATGGTGAATAGAGGTTTTGCACCATCACGGGCCGGCGCCCATGATACAGCTTGGTCTACCTGTGGTTAGATGGCGTAACAATATAAAATCCTTTTGCTCTCGGGAATTGAATTCTTTCTCATGTAAAACGATTTTATTCTTACTGCCATCTAACACCTTGTATTTCGGTTATCATTGTCCATATCCCGGGGGGGGGGGGGGGGAGAAAGTCCTTTATCATTGTGTATGGAGGAGCTGGGGAGTTGTCCCCTCCCCTCCCCCTCCCCCCACCTTTGCCCCTCAATGGTGAATCCTGTATACGCCTTTGTTGCTAGTGAGTGTGTTGCTTGTGGCAACTATGGTATATCTTTTGTTAATGCATATATTATCCTTCTAGGGTAGTGTTAGTTATCGCACTGGCGCTCTTTGCTGTATGGTTGTGGTACGATACTTCGAAAAACCCAAGAAAACTCATCTCCCTTGGAGGCATGGCTGTCTTCATTGGAACCAGTTATCTTTTCTCTGCTAATCGAAGAAAGGTAACATTTTCGTGATTTGTCTTGGGGGAGGGGAGGAGACGGGAATGGGCGGGGGAGGGGAGGAGAGGGAAGGGGAAAGGAAGAGGTGAAAGAGATAGACCAAATTCACAACTCGCACCTAAGTGAGGCTTAAGTTGTGAACAAAGGAATATGGCGTGATTCGTGACTTTTGAATCACGCCAGATTACTTTGAGTCACGCCAGATCCCAATTTTCACATCTTAAGCCTCACATCGGTGCGAGTTTTGAATTTGATCTATAGATTGAGATTTATTTTTGCTAGTTCTTCGAGCGAATGAGTCATAAGACAAAGTCCCCTTCGCCCAGATCTTGCTAACCAATGAATGTACAAATCTTTGAATTACGCTGCCACAGATTTTCTTCTTTGAGGTAATACGGATACGATTATCAGTCGACTTTTCCCAGATCTGATTGGTCAAAGTTAATAAATCTAATAATGATTATAACATATACGGCTGTCAATCGAATAAGTTGCCCTGCATCTAATTGATCAAAGTTAATGGAGACATGTCGTTGCAATTGATTGGCTGAATCTCATAATACGATTATCAGTCGACTTTCCCCAGCTCTGATTGGTCAAAGTTAATGAATCTATTAATAATGATTTTGACATATACGACTGTCAATCAAATAAGTTGCCCTGCATCTGATTGGTCAACGTTAACAATAGCGCATTTGCTGAATCTATTAATGGCTACATTTTTCACTACCAATACCAGGTTCGTTGGCGGCCGGTGATATGGGGTATCGCTTTACAAGTTATCTTTGCCTTCGTTATTTTACGCACCACACACGGATATTCAACGTTCAAGTTCATCGGAGATCAAGTTACTATCTTCCTGGATTATACAAACCAAGGCTCGAAGTTTGTGTTTGGTGAAGATTACGAAAAACATACCATTGCGTTTAAGGTAAGCGCCATTAGAATCGAAGTAACTCGATCACAAGAAAGGACAACAAACTCAACTCCTGTGCTTGAAAAAAATCATTGAGCCCTAACATCCACTTTTTATTTTAAAAAATATCTTCCACGTTTCAGCGTTTCCAAGCAATTTCATGACCGTTTAAATTAGGAGCCCGATTTTTACAGGTTTGTAGATCAACCTGTGCAAAACGACCTACAATATAAGAATAGGACATTTTTTGCCCGACTTATATAGGTTCATATAGATCAACCTGTGTAAACCGGCCTAAATTCTTATTTACTGGGAAATAAAATCTCTAAATGAAGAAAACATTACATAGTTGTTTCTGTCCTCCAATATGACTAAACCGCGTGAAACCCATCCATAGGAAAATTTTGTTCGGTTAAAATTAAAAACGAAAGTTCCTACGAATACTTTTCGTTTGTTTTTCAGATCCTTCCCGTCATCATCTTCTTCAGTTCGGTCATTTCTGTTCTCTACTATCTGGGTATCATGCCTTTAATGATATCCAAGATTGCTTGGCTCATGCAAATCACCATGGGAACGTCTGGTGTCGAGTCTCTAACAGCCGCTGGAAACATCTTCGTTGGTCAGGTCAGTTTAGACTCTCTCTCCTTTATCTACCACAGAAATCCTGAAAGATAACTTTTTTGACATCATTTTTATTAGACAGAAGCCCCACTGATGATACGACCGTTCCTTGCCCATCTAACTGATTCCGAACTCCACGCGGTCATGACAAGCGGCCTGGCTACCGTGGCAGGTGGTGTATTAGCGATTTACATATCGTTTGGTGTTCAGGCCTCTCATCTGATCACGGCCTCGGTTATGTCGGCACCAGCGGCACTCGCTGTGTCAAAGCTGTTTTACCCCGAGACTGATATACCAGAGACAGCAACACAAGATGGGATCCATGTGGAAGATGAGTAAGTACTGGTGCTAGATCCATCGGTGGCTTCGTTGGCTACCATTACGACGGTTTTCTTATAAGTGGGAAATGATACGGAAAATTCGTAGCCGTATCGTATCTTTTCGTAGCCTTACTCTGCGCTTTGTGATTGGATGATTGACTGGATTCGTCTGGATTTCTTGCCCACAGACCAGGAAACATGCCCAGGAAGATAAGTAGGAACGAAATAAGTCTTTGCACTGTAGGTGGGAAGATTGCGCAATAGTACGCAATACTAATGCCAACAGTATGCGTTTTCTTGATATGGTGCACAATTTCTCAACATCTTTTTTTCCCCGTTTGACAGAGGAGAGAAAAATGTCATCGAAGCTGCTGCCAAAGGAGCTTCCACGGCTGTCGGTCTTGTCGCTAACGTCGGCGCCATGCTCATAACATTCTTTGCTTATATTGCATTCTTCAATGGAGTCCTCTCCTGGCTTGGTGGGCTGTTTGGATATCCTGAATTAAGTTTTGAGGTACGCTGTCAGATCCTGATGCAATCTCGTATCCAGAGCCTGCGTTTCCTCTGACCTGCGGCGAAGAACAAGAATACTGGCATAACCCATTTTTTGAGACCAGGATTTCTTGGACTTCCGATATGAGAGCATGATTTTCCGATGCGATTGATTATATTTCACTTCAGGAAAATTGCGCATGCGCCAAAAATGGATTATGCCAGAGCTCTCGTTCTTCGTCGCAGGGCCGAAGAAACGCAGGCTCTGGGTACGAGATTGAGTCAGATGCTCAACCAACTGGGTGGCCGTATTATTATTTTTTTGTTATAATGCTAATATTTTTTCTCTCAGAATATCTGTTCTTACATCTTTGTACCTGTGGCGTTTCTAATGGGTGTCGAACCGCAAGATTGTCGAGCTGTTTCTAAATTTCTTGGAATCAAAGTGTTTCTAAACGAACTGGTTGGATACGTAGAAATGGCACCTTACATCAAGAACAGAGGTTCCCCAAATGGTGGCCCTAGTATATCGGTAATTATACAAATATCTTCAGCCAATTATAAACCAGAAACAAAGGCTTTACTATTGGACGTAAGATGGCGTAGTTTGTCTTGATTGATTGTTATTTAAATGGACCTTTTGCAACAACAGGTCACGTGACCCTATCCCCCGTAAAAACCAAAAATCTATTGGACAAAACCTATTGTTAAAAAGGTTGGCATCTTAACATAACGATGCTGCAATGCTGGAAGATTACTGCATGGTCAACGTGCAATATTGATAATGTTCGTTAAAACCAATCACAGCCAACGCAGACGCTAATCGTCCAATCAGAATGACTGCAGCTGTTATCGACATGCTCACGGCACTCCGCGCCACTCATAAGCGTAGGTTGTGGAGATTTAGTATGCTGTGTGCCTACTTCCAATCGCGTATGAAATATATATCTTGGGGGATGGGAGGGAGAGGCTACAGCTCTGTCCTATGACATCAACGTTTCTCCATCAAAAATCCAACATAATCAGAATCACTAGTAAGACTCTAGGATACTCTTCAGTGCAAAAACCTTCAGTTACTCAGTAATCTATATTTTGTATATGGGTTCGTATACCCAAGGTAGACCACAATTCCTTTCGCTAGGGTTTCACACGATGCGTTATTTTTTGTCATACAGGCACATTCGGAGGTTATCGCTACCTACGCCTTGTGTGGCTTCAGCAACTTTTTAGGGCTGGGAGTGCTTCTTGGTGGACTGGGTCCGATGGCACCAACTAGAAAGAGGGATATGGCGAAGATAGCAATAAGGACCCTAGTGGCAGCTAACATTGCTTGCTTTATGACAGCTTCTATTGCCGGTAACCCTGTGTTTTCTCATTTTTTTCTTTCCTTACCTTTAGCTTTCTTCGCAGCTGTCTCTACCTCTGCTTTTAAGTATTGTCGATTGTTCCTTTGGCGGACTACCTGTGGTGGGTGGCTAAAGGGAGGACTGTAGACAAATCCCCTTTACCACACAGGGATCCCAAAGAGAATTTTTCAGAGGTGCTACCTTCTTTCCTATTTTCTTCCTATTCCTTTTTCTTCTCTTCTAAGGGAGGAGGAAGGGAGAACTGAATATTTTAGACAAAACGAAGCAAGCATATTTTTTTCTAACAATTTGTAAATGATTTTTCAGGGTTTTTATATGATGGTTCTATGGACAAAACCGCACTATTCGGCAATGCAACATTGACAAACTCTACATCATCATAGGGCTTCGAAATGTAAATCGATTCGAACAACAGAAGGGGAGAAGAAACAGTCTTATGAAATAAAGAATTATACAAAGGCAGAATTAAACAAAGAAGGGTGTTGTATAGAGGGGTATATATAAAAATCTATCAGTTTTGTCTGTAATCACATAGTGGGACAATCACGAACGGAACCCTCAAATCCATGCTAGGTGGTAGCCCAATATGAAATTGGAATTTAGAAGTTGGTTTTGTGATGTGCATGATGATGACCATTCAAGGACTGCAGAGCACCCTAAGAAGTAGAGGGCCATGATTTGAAAACATAAGATTAGTATGAAAAATGGCAGTCCCCTAACCCCTCCCCCTCAGTAGTCCCTAGCATCATTTTTCCTGCCCCACCACTTAGCTGCTATAAGACCCCTATAGAGCGTTTTCCCTCACGTGAGAAGGCAGCCATAAACAATAGAAACTTTCTGCACAGTATTTGTATAAAAATAGAGTTCACTTCCCGGAGGATAGAAAATGTATTGTTTTGGTACTCCTTTATGGCCGCTGTGACGTCACGTGAAAATGCTCTATATTGACTGCATTAAAGATGATTATAAGGCATATTGATGCTTGGTACCTGTTGTAATGAAGCCTTCATGTCCTCTCTGAATATGTTTATTTTTGTAATGATGTTATGATGAGTATAGGAAGTGTATTCCTGACTAGCTGCTGTAATACCTGAAAGAAAGAGGATGGACTTGGAGGAGTTGAAAATATTGTGATCATCTGATTAATAACAACTGCAAAGAGTTACAACTTAAAACAAAATTATAGAGAAATATTTTTGTAGATTTATATTCTTTAATCCAAATAAAATTTATAAGTAAATAATCAAGTTTACATGATACATGTATTTCAATTTGTTATTCCCTTAAGCATTATTTTTTTCTTTACATGTTACGAGTTAGACACCTGAATGACAGTCAACCTATTGTAATTTACTTGGGACACATAACAATTTGTTTTCATTTCAGAAATCATGTCATTCTCTAGAGAACATGCAGGTTTCTTTTTTGAACCTCATCTATACAGCATTAATGGATCTTAAGGGACTGACATGTGACCCAAAATGAAAAACCATGGATTTAATGTGTTAATTTTTCATACCAGAATTTAGCAATCTAAGCATTCTTGACATCAAATGCAATATAACTGCCCTTCACTCTAACATTAATGACAATATCATCATCTTTCTTCACATGCAAAGGTTCTGCCAACAAAAAGACGGCCTGTTTCCAATGCGATTCTTTATGTCCCCTACTGTACGTTAGCACTGAATCAGTTTTAGTCAATCCAATCCTGAACCAATAAGGTATTGCATGTATTGTTCCTTCTCTTAGCATCTTGACTTTCTTCTCTTTCTTCACTTCAAGCAATTCCAATAACTCTTCGTCATGTGAGATATCTCTCATAAGATCCATGTCAAAAAGTTCAAACGCTTCACTGAGAGCAGTAAATTTTAATGTACTTAGGTCTATATTGACTTGTGTTGACACTTGAAACTCATTCATAAATTGCCCAATCTCTAGACCTAAAGTATTTTCATTGCTGACAACTTTGCTTAAAGCCATTAGCACCTGGGACTCTATACACATAGAAAGGACTTGGAATTCACTTGGGATGATGAGGCCTGAATCCTGCTTTAGTAAACACCCTCGTGAGAATACTATATCTTCAATAGCTTGTTGTTTTAAGGCACCTGATGGCTCAACAAGATCAGTGATAAAGATGTCCCAAGTTCTTCCATCAAGAGCAATATCTTCAAGCTTGGCTGGCCCATAATGAATCCTGTTTGGGATCTCGTTTGATTTTCTGATTTCTTCCAGCACATTGATACTTATTCCTGGGTTCGTTATAAGGACATGAATTGCACCTTCTTGAACCGCAAGTAGCGAGCAAAGTGGTAACCCACTCATGTTGTCAAGCACTTTGATTCCACACACACCTCCATCAGCCTGTGCCTCAGACAAATGTATTTCTTTGAATGAGCTTAGAACTGCGCTTTGAAGAGAAGAGCTGTAGAATGTGTCGTTTGCTCTGCAAAGGTAGGAAGGAGGAAGAATTGCTAAGGATTCTGCCTTTAATGACAACTTTTTACAATCATTTTTTACTTCTTTGGCCAGTGCTGGGACAGCTGTAACATGCTGATCTTGATTGACATTTTCCTGACACACATACGGAGTGGTTGGCACAAGTAGCTCCCTTCCAATGTTCTTCTTTGGACTTGCATCACGGCATTGAATCTGCAGGTACTCTTGGTTTATTACACCTGTTATTGTAAGAGAATCTCCCTCATCTACATTTATCAGTATCTCATTGTCCACTTCATGAGAACTTTTATTAACCAAATGGTGAGGGTGGACAGGAAATATTGCTTGCTCCCAGCATAAAGAATCATCACTCGGACCAGTACTAATGCATATATTTTCATCTAGATGAAGGTCAAACCAGACTGCAATAGCATCAACATTACCAGAGCATTTGACTGAGACGTCTAAGGTTAGCTCTCTCTTGGCATCCAAGCTGCTGGTATCACAGAAATTGTACTCTGTTATGACAAATGTGTCAGTGAGAGGCGTGTATCCAGAGGGAAGAGTATTTAGAGATTCTGTTGTATACGGCTCCACTGGATCCTCAATCACAAGATCTGAGTTGTTATTTTGAGGTTCAAGTTGATCTCCTCCAATAATATGAACCTTTGATAAATCAACACCAGAGATAATTGTTCTGCATCTACTCTGCTTACGAATATCCCTTGCTGTAATAACCATCCCGTATAGCACAGCTCCAGATGGAATAACTCTTGATGCAGGCTGACTTGACTTCACAGAGTCTTTAAGAGGTACCAACAAGTTGCCCCAAGCATGCGAAATTGTTTTAAGGATACCTTCACCAAGTAAACCGCAGTCCATGGTTTCAGTAACAACCAGAGTCACATGACTAGGCAAATCCTTCCCCACCGACATCTCTGTCGATTTCTTGTTTATAAGATGGATAGAATCTAACATCTGATTGGCTCGCAGCACATCAATAGAAACTTCACACATTGTTTTTGATAACTCACATGCATAAACCTTCTTTGCCCCTTCTTGTACGGCGAACATGCTCAGAATCCCCGTTCCGCTCCCAATATCTAAAACCGTGTCATATCCCTGTGCGATAGCTCTCTTTATTGCTTCTTTGTAAGCTAGGTTGCGTTTTCTATCATTAAGCATCCTAAAGTGCCATCGCTCGACCAGAGAATTAGAAACATTTTCTAAATTATCCCTCGCTTGGAGATTTGACGGGTTGAGTCGTAAAGCCTTACGAAAAAAAGAAGCTGACTCGTCGCTGAATCCCAGGCGAAAAAGCACGCCACCAACATTGTTCAAAAGAGTCTCATTATCGGGATACAGAACTGCTGCTTCTTGAAAGCAGTTCAACATCTTTTTATAATCCCCGTGTTGTTCTAAAACCTCGGTCCATTTGCACAAAGCAGCCATAAAATCCGACTCAAACTCTTTCTTCCTTGTCGGCTGCATGTTTCCAAGGCAGACGAAATATGCCAATGCTTCGGCGTATTTTTCATGAACTATGCATTCTCGAGCTACAGAAAGGTACTTTGAAACTTCGTTTTCCCCTTTCTCATTCATAATGGTTAAATTTTAACATAGGAATGTGGAAAATCATAGACGAAAATTAGTGAAGTTTTTGAAGCTGTTGGCCGCCATCTTTGATGCAGATATGAAACAGCTGTATTATTGTTCAGCGGTCACATTGATCACCATGGCAACAGTAGAGTATAAACAGTTTACACTTGATTCAATACTATTTCCAAGCGTTGGGATACTCAAGAATTTTGTAAAAAAATAACCCTTTAAAACCTATTATAAAATGTTCGGGAACTCGAATCCTATTACGCATATACCAGACTTTGTGGAGAGGAAAGGATCGCTGTTTTTGCGCTCGGATCACATGGACTACAGCCGTCCTACTCTTGTCTCAAATTGGTAACTTTTGAATATGTTTTGTTTACAATATTACTAACCAACTGCAATGAAAGGAAAAAAAAATTATTTCGAAACCAAATGATTATCTTTTTTTTGTATAGATAACTAATAAATTCAAATGCCTAAAAACGACTGAAAATTGCTTGAAAATTTCATATACGATTTATATAAATTTATCAAATTGTTTCTAGCGTTCTTTTTCAGTTTGTACACACTCACTGCTTGCAGAAGAGTTTTATTTTTGATGATAACTATTTTTTGTTACGTACTGCTCAGGCATCAGGCAAGAGAAGCAGAGCCCAAGGATTATGAATTAAGGAACTACGAGCCAGAAAAACGGAATCTCCACAACTCGACTTATAATCGAATCCTGGACATAACAGATGGGGTAAGCGATAGTTTCAATATTCATTAAAAAACTCATTAATAATTCATGAAGGAAACACAATAGAAATCATGACCGTGAAGGAGGTTTTATATCTGATAAAGATTTGTCTTCATTTGCATAAACTTTAACTTGGATTTTCTCTATCAAACTTGGTTCATTTCGTAAAGAATTCAGTACAATATGATAACATTCATCATGAGTTTTTTAAGCCGTTCAATAAACTCGCAGATCGTGTTTTATCGGGTATAAAACCACTCGGCTACGCCTCGTGTTTTATATCCGATAAAACACTCCTGCTCGTTTATTAAACAGTGCATAATCAGTTTAAAGTTATATATTTTATCATAGATAATTTTAAAGTTTTTTTTTTTTCTCAGTCCTTGCCTAGCACCACCAGTCATGATCAGATGGAACAATCCGTTCTTTTGAAGGAGGATTTTGAGTCTCGAGAAACAAGACGTCCAATGATGGATATTTCTACTCTTAATGATATTGATTTCTCTACTAAAAGGTAACCAAAAAACCTTTTACGAAGTGTCTCTAGTTTGTTTTGGGTAGAAATGCCTGCATTTCAAATCTTGTCATTCTCTTAAGAATTATACCTTTGTTTAGGACAAAAATGTCTATATTTCAGACCATATCATTTCCTTTAGTATTATTCCATTGTTTGGTCTAAAAATGTCTCAATCTCCGACCACAAGCGACTCCCTTGTTTATATCTTTTTTGGGCAGTAAATGTATCCCAGATGTTATTGAGATGTTATTCCCTTGAGTATTATTTTTCCTGATTTCTTCCTAATCAACAGAGACACTGGGGCCCCTGATCGTGGATTTGGTAGTGTTTTACCAAGACACAATGCTGAACATGGAAAGAGGTCAGTCAATCAAATGAAATTTAATTTAATTTAACTTAAGTCAATATTTATTCATGCACATCTAGTTTAGCAAAGCTCGAGTAAATAGAGTCCTGACATGATATAACTTGTCAAAGTTGCTCCTTTCGAACTATTAGGAAGCAAGGGTGAATCCTATTTTCAGAATATCTGTAAGTCATATTGACCTATCATGTGACCACTTAGGTGTTTCTCTTACCACTGTGGTCTATGGTCATGGGTTAGAAGGATGTGATTTTAAGATTTGGTCAGTGAATAACCCCCCCTCCCCCCTCCCCCCTCCACCGCTCCACTACTGATGTCATTAATGTTTTTATTATTATTAATACAGATATTTGGACACAACATATGTTGTAGATTACATTGCTCCCTATCCTTACGAAAAGGCTAAGGTAATGGCATTCATTTCACTCATTCTTTCAGCTTCATCCTTCTTCATCCTTCTTTTTAATAGCAAACTTTAATTACAACTCCTTTATTCTTTAATTCCTTTGTATTGCCAATAGAGGTTTTACACACCATCACATGCCTATACATACAGCTTGTGCTGCCTGTGGATGGTTAACTATAAAATTCCTTTGCACTTTGGAATTGAATTCTTTCTCATGTAAAACGATTGTACCGTTCCTGCAATCTAACATGGCTGCCATATCACTTGGTGGTGCAAAACCTCTATTTTGTGAAGCACTAGTGGCACATTGGTGAAAATTAGGCACACCTATCATCAATAACAAGATGTGGCAATGTACGTGAGTAAAGTTGCTTGATGGTTCTCTCCTGTGCTTCAAAGGCTTTTTCCAGGTTTTCCTCCTTCTATAAAATCCAACTAATAAATTCCTGATTTGAATCTTAGTGTAAGAAGAGCCACACTGTGGATTGGAACCACTGTTAATTCCTTCTAATCTTAATTTTATTTAATAGACTCCTCCTCCAGAACCTGACATGTCACCATTATGGAAGAAATGCCACTCACAGTTCACTGACGTAGATGACTACCGGCACCATGGTAACAATACATGGCACAATGAGACAGGAATGTATTCAAACACTGACCTTAAGAGAAGTTGTATTAAACCAACTGATACTATACCCGAGAGGCTTTCATGAGAATGGTGTTCGAGTGTGGAATTATGCGAAGCAAAGGAATTTTATTTTATTGATAAATTATGTTGTCATTGATTAGGTGTAATAAAAGATAATACTGAATTTACTTGTTTAATTTTTTTTTTTTTGTGAGAGTATCCTAAACTGGGTTCCAGGGGGTCACTCTCTAATATTTATTTACTTCAATAATGAAACTTACAACCCAGAAGCATAACAGCAAGGACACAATGCTTTCCCATTTCAGTCCACATGCTATTTCCTAGACTATCATTATGGAAACGACTCAAACAAAGAATCTTGTTCTCAAGAAAATAACAGGCCATCTGAAATGGGATAACATTACTCCCAAAACCAGGGTTTGAAATAGAAAAATATTGTAGCCTACCATAGTAAAAGGAGGTCATTCTAGTAAATTGTGCATGTCATTTTATTATTCATTTGGCATTGTATGGTTATTTTCGCCTGCAAAACCTGAAAGTTGTCCAGTCATTTGGCCATTGGCCGGCCGCTATTTTTAGTCCTGCAAACTAATAATCAAAATTACCATAATCAGGTCCATTAACAGGAAGAAGAAAACAAAACTCTAAATTCTCATTTAATTCATTATTAATTTCATTAAACCGATCACATTTTTCATAGCAATACAAGTAAATCGTTAGTTTTACTGAAGTAAATGCCATAATTTCTGCAGTTAATATATTAGATTAATCATTATTTTCTATAAGAAAGTATGGATTTTTGAGCCATAAAGTAGTATTCACAGACTTTCATATTACAATCCAAGTTATAAAGTAAATATAATATGAATATCAGGGGATATTTACCGAGATGAGAGTCTTCGAGCGGCAAGGTAAATGTTCTCTGATATTCACTGAGGCCTGAGGCAAATAATTGTTTTAGTATAAATACACAGATGATTCTTTCAAGAAAAAAAAAAAGGAGAAAAATGACATTTTTTCCAGTAACAGCAACGATAAGCAGCTGGCCACCATTTTGGATTATCGCTGGAGGTGATATATCATGTGATAGTGTGTCTCTCGACCAATCAGCAAGTGAGATTTACTATAATCACCTGTGTATTTTTACTAAAAGTGGTTAATACCTAATGCATATTAGCTATTAGTATAGGACTAAAACTTACAGCATATATTGATCAGCAAGACTAAAAAATGAGTAACTAAAATGGACATATTGGCAATTCGTTCATCATTTGTTTACTGTATGGATACTCCAACCAGGACCACTTTGATAAACTAGTATCAATAACCTATCATATTGCAACTATGAGAATATGTAGACCGTGTAGCACTTATGAAATACATGAAGATATAGGAATATAGATAAGTTATAGTGCTTGGGAACGAGGTTATTCAGGGCAGAAGACCCTTGGAATGAAATTCAGAAAAATTAATATTTCACCCCGGCCTGCTCTTAGTCTGACCTCTAGCTCAGCTGATAGAACATCAGTACTACAATTCCAAAGGTCCGGTATTCGATTCCCAGCGAGGTTGGAAATTAATTTTTCCGAATTTAATTCCAAGGGTCTTTCGTCCCAACCACCATAACTTATCTATATTCCTATATCATATTGCAACATTGGCTTCAATATTCTTTAACCAGCCAATTAGATAGCACATCGATATCATAAAAGTGTGAGAATGTGATATGATTGGCTAATGCTGTTATCAGTTCAATTGCTGTCTAGTTTACTGTCATTTGATTGGTCAGTTTTATTCAAGTGGTCCTGGTTAGTGTGTTTACAAAGTAAGTAAACAAATGTAAGTTTACTTGACGAGCTCTAAAGCATTCTCTAAGCTGATCTTATGAGCTAGGGCATAAATGGCTAACTCACAGATCAAATTGGAATTCAGCATTAAAATGTTTTTAAATAATGTTTGCTCAACCCTCTTGTAAGAAAATGATTTGTTTACTTTGAACAAGTAAACTTACATTTGGAATGCAATATCATTGTTTGCTAGAACATGTCACCAAGAACGAGATATTTGTAAGTTAATAGGATGTTTGCATGATGGCGTCATTTGACTGACTAACAAGATGCTTTATGAATTTTCTTTCTTATTTAAATTTGTATTCCCTCATGGGAATAGTATGATAATGGTGCTGGATAACTGAACAGAAGAAAGAGTGCAAGTTATAAGGGAGTCTGGTAGTAGAGGTCAATGATGCCATCATGCAATATGTTACCAATACATGTCTTCCTTTTTGCAGTCATCAAACTAGTAGTGTCCTTATTAGATAATGGCAATGGATGCCAATATGCAAATCTATTCTTTTTTAACAGAAGATCTTCCGAGATAATTTAAGTGTAAAATTGCTGCCAGCTTATAAATTATTCCAACCATCAGCATGTATGTTTTATTCTGAATCTATACCAATTATTTCACAATTACAAGTAAGTATTGAAAAATACATATAGAAAAATCATTCAATATGTATAAAGTTTGACCAACCTGATCATTTCTTTGATAAGCATGCAGAACTATATAAACACTGAGGACACTCGAACTGTGAAAACTTTCGAGTTTGTTTAAGGTCATAATTTCCCTAACTTATTTCTACTGCTTTAAACCCTATATTGAAGCACTGCCTTCAAATACACAGACAGATCAAATGGAATCTCATTTCCAATCGATTGGCTCAAGTGATGCATTTTTAAAGTGATAAAAAACTTGAGTTAGTTCAAATGTCCTCACTGCATAATAGTTTTTTAAGTAAGATTTTTTTTAAGAACAACGTTTTTGGAATATCCCATATCTTTAAATGTTTTTAGATGAAATTGTATTAAGATTGATGTCCGATTAAAGTCTTTGAAAAAATAGGAATATAATGAAGAAAGGCAATTTGTTATTGATAAGATATGTGATATTCTGCAGTTGTGACCACAATTCAAGCTAAACCAAATCCATTTAATCCTAATAAAGCTCACACTAATATAACCGCACATATTCATTTTATTGCATATATAGTGAGAGAGTATGATGATTTATTTGGAAATTTCATCATAATAACTATTAATTCCCTTAATAAATCATCAGATACTCTATATTGCAAACAAGATTAAACGAAAAAATGATAACAATATATAATTTGAAAAATAAAATAAAATCCTAATGCATAAATTCGTTAAAGAAATTCAATCAAAATGCAAGAAGATAAAACTAGAAAAATATCCTTTAACCATGAAACATCTTTATACCACTAACAATGATTTTCCTAGTTTGTAAATAAGGGCAACATTTTTGTGCTTCTAACCACAAAAAATATTAACACCTCTTACTTGAATTTTATTCCATTATGGAATATTTAGTTCTGCATCACCAGTGCATTTATTCAACCAGTATGGAAAAAACGACTCTCCAGATATTGCTCTTGGAATGCTTCAGCAATCACTAATTTTAATGGTTACATGAGTTTTGTGGAAAGCCATGGAACGTGTTTAAAGATCTTTAAAGCCTGGTTATTATTAATATTAATTATCAATTAAAATTACATTAGGGCGCTTCAATTGATATATCTTGGAAGTCTAACTAACATTTCTAAATGGTTTTCATCAACCAGTCCATTTGGAAGTTCATGTCCAAAACAAAAAGATTGTAGAACACCTTGCAGGAACTAGACAAAGAAATGCTTGGTGTATGATCAGATGAAAAGAGTACAAACTACAAGAACAAAAGAGACAACAGCTTCCAACTGGAACAGAGACAAAGCAAGAATGCCATGTTTTGAAGAGCAGTTTCCTAGACAACCAAAGTCTCTGAGCATCTATTGATCACCTTGCAATATTGAATCTTTACTGGAAAATTACATCAAAAAACCATGAATTAATATTGGACAAACAATCTATAAACATTGAATCTTTAGCTTGCTAGATGGATTATTAAGTCTAAAAATAGCATGTACACAAAGGAAAATTCTAGTTCACAGTTGCTCTTTACATGTAAATATTAGTAATGAAAAGCTTGAATGCATATAGTGTCAAGACCCTTTTTTGTATTTTTGTATGAAATCTTTCTTTTTCTCATAATATAAATTTCGAATATTAATATATAGAAGACAATTGGGTCTAGGAAAGAATGAAAAAAATTTGTCCAAAGGTCAGGATTGGCTATCGTAAATGATTCTGGCGCTTGAACATTCCTTTTCAATTGTTCATTGTTAATCTCCGAAACTAAAACTTTGAATGATTAAAAGCCTATAAAGTGCACCATTAATAACATGAAATAACTCAATGTTGTCATATCCATCACCCAGTGAATTAAAAGAATAAGCTTTGATCTTATCTTTAAGGAAAAATAACCTAAGGATGTAAAACATTTTCTCGTTTCTAAGTTAGGGAAAATTTTAAAGTAGTAAATGCTAAATCCTAAGAAAGATTGTATTTGGGATATATCAGCTGAACGAAATTTTATCACAGATTTGATTTTGAAAATTAAACCCTACCGTTATCTAAAAAACTATATGCATTAGTAAAAGAAAAAGGGATAAGGTTCACTTAGTGTCTTTTATGATGAACTAAATGAATGATTTAATGGCCAATAAATTAGTCCAAAGAATTCATTTATCGCAAAACAAAGAGTGAGTCAAGTTAGGAATATTTTGCGCTGTTATCTTTTACACGTGTTCGCGATATACAATATTTACCCTCAGAAATACAGCTACGAAAATAACCAAAAAAACTTAAAAACTTACAGTTATTAGTCTGATATGATACTAAAAGTCTTCTAGGCTTCTTCTTTTTCTACTTTACGAAGAATTTCAGCGTTTTTCTTGGCTGACATGTTGGCTTGCCTACAATAAAAATCCACTATGTCGACCTTCGCAGGACAAGTGTTGGCAAATGCAGGATGCTTCCTTCCGTACTCTAGATACGCTTCTATCCCTTGAAGACTATCTAACTTCAACTCCTTCACGTAGGCAAGAGCCACATACATGTAGTGAAGCTTGGGGAGAAGGTAGCAGTCAGGGATCTTCGGGTGGGACCCTCCGAGCAGTTCTTTCTCGCCATTTTCGTTCTTCGGCATCTTGTCCGAGAGAAGAAAGCTGTTTACCTTTTTGAGCTCGGTAACGAGATGCTCGCCTAAAATCGGGTCAGCAGAATGATCTTGGTTCTTGATGAATTGGTTAAATTTATGGTAAAATGTGCTACCAGCTCCAACATTGACGAAAGTATTGATGTCTTTGCTATCGACTTTAAGAGAAGGTTCAAATGTCTTCTCAAAAGCGTCTTCAATCTCCAAAGGCTCGTCTTTAAAAGTGTATTTCCCCTCGTATTCCAAAGTAACCGTAGGCAGTTTCTTGTAAGGGAAGTCTAAAGTGACATTGGTTCTCTTTACGGTGTCTATTGGTACTATTTTCGCAGCAACTTCGAGATTTTTCAGCGCTAACATTATCATTACTCTGTGACAAACGATATCTGCACCAAGTGATTTCGAGTCTCGTGTCGAAGCCTACGAGAAAAAAACACAGTTTTTTAGCACAAATATGACCAAAAAACAGAAATATTACCCGTTGAGAGCTTACCTTTACGTAAAGTACAAAACTGTTCTCTTCTTCTGCCATTTTAAGAGCGGTTTGTAGCACTAAAACCACCAAGTAACCGTTCACAGTGAAGTGATGGGTCGAATACTCGAGTTTCAAAGGCGCACCCAATAAACCGTATCGTACAAGACGACAGGGGAGGGGTCAGGCCTACTATTGTACTCGATCAAATTTTTCCTTACTATTATTGCTCTTTCGAAATTATAAGGCTAAAAGGAATCGACTATCAAATAATGAGAATTTAAAAAGCGTTGCAAATGGGTTTAGATAGCGATCATAAATGGTTTATCGATAGGCTCATTGATGCATTATCGGCAGAAGGTAATTGGGCTTCCTGTGGTTTTATTATACATTCTTTGTTTATTATTATTTAACTTTATTGCCAAAACAAAGCGAATGAAGCGAATTTAAACCAGCTAAAACATATCAGTTACATTTTGATTCTTGTTACGTCTGAGGAGCCGTCGTATTAATGAAAAACTAATATAAATGAACAAGGTCGCTATTAAACATAGCTTGTTCGTTAACCAAGCCAACTTTACCGGAAAAAAATAAATTTTTAAATAAAATGCTGAAGATCTATATAAATGTAATTTATTTTCCAATTTTCCTTCATAAATTCTGCATTATATATTGCATCATGGACAAACATATAGTTGACGTGGCAGCAAAAATTATTGCCAGGGAGGGGTAGGGCACTTTGGTACAAAATAATTTTTCCTGAAATGTTCTACATTCTTGAAATACTACAATGCAGTGGAAAGCTTAGAGTAGAAAATATTAAATTTTAGACCGATAGAATTACAAAATAGAGCTGATTTTAATACGGAAAAAATTACGTGGATTCGGAAACACGTTACTTCCTCCTCCCCCTGTGTGGAACTTTTTGCCAGGTGATTTGACAAACGCATTGAGTCTCTAGAGCTTAGCGGGCGAGGAGAAGAGGAAAAAGAAAATTCAAAGTTTTGTCTTAAAAAGCGTGAAAGATTTCGCAACTATTATTGTAAAATCTCTGAAGATAAATTCAAGATGGTTTGTAGATATTTTGGTGTGGTTTTCGTCCTATTTTTCATGATGATTTCAGTCAATGCCGAAGGTAAGATATGAGGATAACCCAACTAAACTTAATATCGATAAAATGTGTTCTCGTTCTTCACTTTTACAATTTTGTATATTTTATATTTGTAGATAGTTAATTAAGTAATTCTATACAAAAAAAATGCATTAGTATTTAGAATTATAGCAACGATTACCTCTAAAAGATCTGTTTACCACTAACCCTTTGTAGTTGCCATTTTTCAGTTTTTACAAAAAGACACTTTCGATGTGTGCTTTTATATATTGTCGTAAATCAGAAACCATAACGCGTATTATAATTGTTTAAACAAAAAGGCCTCTGAATTTGTAAACGAAATATAAGAAACGTTAGTCGATCCATGAAATTTTGGAATGATGATGGCACCCAATGGGGGTAACAAAAGTGAAAGGGGAGGGGAGGGGGGTATGAAAACGGTAATAAAAAGAATATATTAACTCGTTTTTCTTTCGTATTGTTTAATAACTCCCTCCAGATCCCCCACCAAAAGAATGCTAAACAACGACTACCCCACTACCTGCAATTTATTTTAACTTAAAATCAAAATACTGTTTGCGTTCGACCATGAAGCGTGACCAATTTTTCCGCGCAGGTTTAACGTAGTTAACAAGTTTACGCAAACAGTAGTAAATGCTAAACAATTACTTGACATTCCACATCAGCCTTCATTGGACTGCATTTAACCTGTGTTTCAAAAAAGGATGCATTGTATAGTACTATAACAATTAATAATCAAGACCATTTTTACATTGTTTTACTTTATTGTGTTTAGATAACATGTCAGTTACTGTTACTTCAAGCCCAGTAATTGCTATTAATTCAACTAAAGCAGCATACATGACAACAGCACCAAGTTCAGTAATCATAAGTACCTCAACTGCACCCACCTCAGCATCAATTATTAGAAACACGTCTTCCATTTCTCCTACTTCAACGTCAGCATCTCCTGTTATTCCTGCTACATCTCCAACACCTACACCACCACCTACAACTACAGCATCAACCAAGAAACCCCACCCTCATGAAAAACCCACAAAAGGAAGGTCTTTTGATTCAGCATCATTTTTTGGAGGAATTATTCTTGGGGTCATTGTTGCTATTGCCAGTTTTGTGGGCTACACTTATTGGCAGAACAAGAGAAAAAGCTACCATAGCTTGTAATGTAAAAAAATGTTAAATAAAACCAAATTGTAGAGTTCCAGAATAAGCATCCATATCTTTTAGAACATTAGTGTGGTTAATTTTCAATATTCTGCAAATCTTTACGGCTTGTTGTGAAATTGGCTTCTCGCTGCTGCCAGTCAAGAACATAAAAAGTATGGACTTATTATTTTATCAATAGAAGGGCAGTGAAAAATCAAATTTCAGCACCTAGCTTGCACCTACCGAACCGTTCATAGCTTGAGGAGTAATATCAAGCACTTGGAATAATGTTGCATCCTCTATCGAAACACGTTGAAGTCGGTTAGAAAAATGCAGCTTTACTTCATTTTTTCAACTCACATTTCTGTGCATGGGAATTGGATAAAACACTCTTTTCCTTGCTTGATATATTACATCCTCCTCTGTAGGTAAGGGGTGGATGTTTTCTAGAACTGTACAACAGTTACTGTAAATCAGATTGCTGGCATTCATTTGGGATATGTGTTGCTAAGGACATAGGAAGTTATAGTTAATATAATGCAGACAAAGAAATGAGTTCTCTTGGAATCTTCTGCTCTCCAAGAAACTAGTATAATTACTTTACTGATAATATTTATTGCATGAGCAAATCCCAAAGCTGAAGGAATATTTTTGAAGCTTATACTACTTCCTAAATCTGCTTTAAACTTGCTTTTTCATAACTAAGCATTCCGAATGATTAATTCTAGTGATGGGCAACACATCAAGTAGATAATGATTCTCGCAGATCTAACTTTAAGTTTATTGTAATTGGATTAGTGCAACGCTTTCCTAATTTCTTATTATTTAATTATGCAAACTTAATTATACAAGACAAGCTTAAATCACTAATAAAAAATCATTATTTGGGCAGTTTTGTTGATCATTCATTCATGTTTGTTAGTTATACAAGTTACAACCAAATGTAGTTCTACGTAAAACAAAATATTGTTGTTGTGAGAAGTAAAGAGGTACATGTAATTTGGCAGTAGTACTTCATGCAGTGGGTTTTCTCCAAAGCTCTCTTCTGTTTTTTTTTTCTAATTTCACGAAACCCCATATGCTACATCATAATTTGTCAATTCATTCTGTGAGTAAAAGCCCAGAGGTTGGTTCAGGGACCATTCTGTGAGTTAGCTGTGTCCTTTCTTAGATCAGTCCAGAGGTTGTTTCAGGGTTCAATCTGTGAGTTTGCCGTGCCCTGACTTAGATCAGTATTCAACGGTTAAATTACAACTTGTTTAACTGTTTTGCGTTTCTTTCGTATATTTCTTAGTTTTTCAGTAGCATCAGTGAAAAACGAGATTTCCTTGGCTTCCATTTCTTGGCGAAGAAATTCCATTCCAGCTTGATTAAATCCTATTATATCCTGAAGACCAAAACGTTTAAAAGAAAGTTTAGCAACAAATATAATGTTGCCCCCCTCCCCCCCTGACAGAAGAAGCAAATGGTTGAATAAATAAATTATAAATAATTTATAAGGAGAAACATAACAGAAATCAGTAACTCAAGAGAAGTTATTCCAGAACTGGACCCACTTTTATCTGCGCGCACACGGTAAAAATATAAGAAGAATATCTGGATCCAGAGTCAACAGACAATCATTTTTTAGAATCAGAGATCAGAGGATCATTGTGCTCGTAAAACAATAAATACAAATATTGTGAAAAGTGGGTCCAGTCTGGACTAAAGAGAAGGCTGTAAATCACATACAGAATCATCCTTATGTGCATTCAACTATAACATGATTTAATATTCTTGTTCAATAAACTCATTTCAATTTAGGAGAACATGAGATTATATTACTATTACTATTACTATATTACTATTGATAAGTAATATAACTACATTCATGTCTAGTCTGTACGAAAAAGATGATGCTGATTATGATCATAGTGATGACTATGTTAATGGTGTTGATGATGAAAATGATAATTTTGATAATGATGATGATGACGTTGATGATGATAATGATTATGATGGTGTTGGTGACAATGTTGATGATGATGATGGTGTTGATGATGAAAATGATAATGTTGAAAATGATAATGTTGATAATGACAATGATGAGGAAGTTGGTGATGATGTTGATGATGATGGTGATGATGGTTATATTAATGGCATTGATTATGATGATGATGATGATGACAATGATATTTGACTTTATTAAAGGCAACACAAGACAGTTCTAACTTAGCACTGATACACTTGCAACAGGGAAAGCCATTTTATGTGGTTATCAAAGCTACAGCAATGTTCTCACCATTTGCAGAGTTTTTAAAATTGCTCATTGTAGTCAAATGTTTAAAGACCCTAAGCGTTGGTCACCCAAGGCTTGAACCCCATAACCTCCAGCACAATAGCTCAGTGCTCAACCATTATAAATGCCCATAAAGAATGGCTGTGTACATCAATGTATATATTACATAACTATATTACTGTACATACCCTTAGTCTGTGTACTTGTTGTTTGGTGTTCTGACGAATGGAGTCAATTACTGGTAAGAGTTTACTAGTGGCTGCTATTTGGTTGTGGTGGATTCTGAAAGGTGAGAAAAGAATTTTCAAATTTTACTTGACGAAGAGTTAACTCTGCTTTGCATTTTTTTAGTGGTTTTGTACCATTTATACTCCATTATCTACGTCTATAGTACATATATTAGAGGAATTATTATAATATTACATTGAATTTTCAAATGATTTATAAATACTAAGCTTACTAGTAATCCTTGTAGATAATATTTATAGCCAGAGCTATATTTTAATATTTTTTATCACTATAAGTTAAAATCCTTTTGAACCCAAGACTGAAAATGCACCACTGCAATTAATATACAATACGGAAATCAAGAGTTGTGCAGCAGTAGTGCCAAAAAAAGCTAAAAACCTGAAAAAAGATGAATTCCAATTGGATCTGTGAGTTAGTGATGCTGTTGTCAACTTGTCAACCAACCCATACCTTTCAGAGGTCGATAAAATTTTAAGTTAAAAAAAGGTTTTTATTCATATTCATAATAAATTAATTACCTCATCAAGAAGAACAGACACCTACAAGACAACTCTATCTCCCAGTTTGCCTATTGGACCAAAGAGAAGCAGACATTGACATTAAAATCATTAGCAAACAGCAGTCGTGGAGTGTCTTTTTTGTACCCAATTTTTTGGACATTCTTATTGTATTACTGGTTGTGCTTTGTTCCACTAATCTCTGTGAGTGTATACAGCACACGTTCGACTTTTCTTATTCTTAAGTGTTGAAACAACTTGGTCGTTTAGAGTGGTTTTCGTATTGGTTTAAAAAATATGGTACTGACTTACAGCACGTTTTCGGTGCGACACGCCATAGCATTGAAATGGACGTAGCATTGAAATGGACGTAGCATTCAAATGGCTAATCGTAGAACAGTTTTTGTATGACTGTGAAAAGCTCACGACACGAACACGGTCATGACACGGCAAGGCATACGCCAGACCAACCACATTGCATGAGAATTTACTCTTCACCCAATCAAATACCCGAAACTCGGCTCAGAACAGGGCGCGGACAAGGTCACACCAATCACATTGAGCAATAAAATATCCCCCAATAAAAAGTCTAGAAAACAACACAGTGGCGGCAAGGCACGCATACGGCACAGACTTTTTCACATTCATACGAAAAATTTTCTATAAGTGGGAAACGTACGGTACAGACTTACAGCACGTACACAGTTAGACATGCTCAAACATTGAAATGGATTCCTATATAAATTGTTATCGTATGGGTGGGAAACATACGGTACTGAAATGCAGCATGTACACGGTAAGACATGTTGTAACATTGAAATCGCTTCCCTCAAGAATGGTTATCGTATGAGTGGGAAACATGCAGTACTGACGCAGCACGTACACGGTACGACGTGCCATAACATGCATTGAAATGGTTTCCCATTGACTTCAAGCAAACTTAATATATTAATAGCTATTAACTATGCTTCAAGATATGCATGCATTCAAAACGCGTAGTAACGACCACCGTAAGGTTAAGTAGGGCCACATTACTGTTGCGAATTTAACGTATCTACTCATTCGAAATTCGCTCTAATGTGAGAGGCGGTCCCACAGTAAAGTAGAGCAGTTGCTGATACCTTTATCCATTCGTCAAGTAGCTTCAGAAAAGCAATGACATAATCAAATGGTAAGACAACCAGTGCTTCTTCCAATTCACTAAAACGAATTCAATTTTTTTCTCAATTAGCTATTTATAAATAAGTCGAAGATCATTTCTAAAGATTAGCGATTAACCTGTGCTTCTCCATAATCATTTTCATCTTGAGCGTAATGCCTCCCTATTTCAGTTCACGTGTCATTCTCTTGAGAATAACCTTTGTTTGAATTGTGTCCAAATTCATGTGTCTTCTCGTGCGCAATCGTTAAACAAAGCGATGATACTCAAGGGAATGAATGATATGTGGTCTGAAGTGGGACAACATTATGCCCAAGGTAAAGATGTCTATAGCATGCGCAGAATGTAAAATTTGCCGTCACAACAAAATAGGATATTGGTGAATGCTAATCAAAATGTTTCCATGACAATGACAAAAAAAAAAAACCAAGTCAGCCATGTTTCCATGACAATGACGGGAAAAAACGAGGCAGCCATGTTTCCATGACAATGACAAAAAAACAACAACAAGGCAGCCATGTTTCCATGACTATGACAAAAACAAAAACAAAAAAAACCAACAAGGCAGCCATGTTTCCATGACTATGACAAAAAAAGGCAGCCATGTTTATCCTCATGAGAATATAAACCTTTGCTTCACCCGCATAAACTCGTTCTCAAACTCTTATATTCGAGGCTACGCGTGGTGGAATCTATTTTCCAATCCAACATGGCTGCCGCGTGAATAAGGCCCATTGAATAAATTGTGAGTCATAAACATGTTATTTCGGCAGAGCAACATTGCCATCTAGAAGCATCATCAACGTCAACATAAAGAGGAAGGCCCATTGATTGTCATGGAAACGCCTTGATTGACGTTCAGCTATCGAGAATTTTGTAAATTCCAATAGTTGGAAGGAAAAAGAAGCTAAATACATCTAACCTGGAACGAATCTTTTGAGTGACTCGTATCACATAACGAGAAGACTGAAAAATATGACCAAATGTAGTATATTAGATTACGAAAAATACTATAGACTTGAAAACGAGTTCTGATTAGTCAGTAGACGCATGACGTAATTAGACGAAATCTGCAAGAAACGTCGGGATGCAGCTCAATTTGAAGGTTATAACAATTGGTTTCCAACTCTCATGAGATTGAAATTCACGTGAAAAGGGTCTATTCTATGGACCACAAAAATAGCTCAGTTTTGATGCGAAAAGGACATTGTCTTGACCTCGAATTAAAAACAATAATAAATTATTGAATTTTTGATTTTATTTTCACATATCACTTTTACGTAAATTGGGCTCCCTGTGATCTTACTTACCGAAATGTCACCAAATGCTATCAATATTGGGTTAGTAGGAGGAAGTGGAGCCTGTGAGGACGAAGAAAAGCTTAATAAACTAATGTCCCTGTTTCACAATGAAAGATTTAGCTGAAACTTGCTTGCAACGGCATTGCGAGACAAGTTTCACGGGGCTTGTACACGGCGCAATTTTGGCTTTGTGAAACTTTCGTCACGAGAAAGTTTCACGAAAAGTAGAACTGCTTTCTACTCGTGCAACCGAAACTTGTGTCGGGAACAAGTTTCAGAACGAAATTGCGATTTTTGAAGAATTTCAGTAGATATAGAATGAGAGTTCTGCGCCACTCGAGTGAGGTACCATTGAGGTACCATTGTTCTGCACCACTCGAGTGAGGTACCATTGAGGTACCATTGTTCTACGCCACTCGAGTGAGGTACCATTGAGGTACCACATTCCAGAGATGACGTTATAGCTATTCTGAGTGAGGTACGTTCCAGTGAGGTAGGGGGAGGGGTGGTCAGTTATATTTATTCTTAGTTGACTGGATTGCACCACATCCTAGAGTTTACGTCAAAGTTTAATTCTAATAAAAGTTTTTGTAATTATTCATAAAAACTACTTTTTCTACCTCGAAGTCTTAAAGGATTAGTTTAGGCTTTTGTTTTATTCTAATTGAGTTCTACGGATATTGTCCTTTGTCTTACTACCGCGCGTTTAAAGTTATGTCTGTTTTTAGTTGGCTGGATTGTATTGTAGTTCTTGCGGCATCTGCTTGGATATTGTCCTTTTTATTGTTGAACGAAATCCCTATTTGTACGTCCCAAAACGGTAAACTCCATGACAGGGAATCGAACCCTGGTCTCTCGCTCGACAGGCGAGTATATTAACCACTATACTATCATGGATTTGATGTTTTTTCTTTCTATCAAAAATAGTTTTATCTCACGAGTCGGGATTGAACCGACGACCTACAGATAACTGTTATTACATACTACAGTCTGTTGCTCTACCGATTGAGCTACCGCGAGTTCTATGCTATTACTCTTCAAGAAAACTTTATTTACCCATTTCCGCATGTGGATCGGGGATCGGGTGGATCGTGGATCAAGTGGATCATGGATCAACGCCCCCCCCCCCCCCCCTCAGGGTCTTTACAGAGGTGACGTAATAGCTATCCTAAGTGAGGTACGTTCCAGTGAGGTAGGGGGAGGGGTGGTCAGTTATATTTATTCTTAGTTGACTGGATTGCACCACATCCTATTCTTGGTTTTCACCTACGTCATCATGAATTTCAAAAGCGTAAATTCGCATTATAATGAAATAAAAGTTTCGTAATCTTGTAAAGTGGTCCAAACTACATATTCTGGCCAAATTTCGAGACTGTATAGCATTTCGTTGCGGAACTAGAGGCGAATAAACATGACGAAATTTTTGGTTAAAATGTATGGAGTGGCCATCTTGGTGTTCCAAGTTGGTACACCATCATGGCGGACGAAATTCCAAAGGCTTAAAATGATGGAATATTTAATATGTTTGACTATTTTTCACTTAAATATACTTCGAATAGATATTTTAAATGTGTCTAAGGGAAAATAGTTTATTTAAAGTAAATTATTTTACTATTTTGATCGCTATTTAGATAGACGTGACGGCATTGCGTGACACAAACTCAACCTTCATAACTCGGGAACCAAACATCGAAATGACTCGAGATTTTTTCTTGTGACTTATAACACTGACTTCTAAAACATACTTGAGAAATGCCTTTATACGATCTATAGCTTAGATTTTGATGTTTTGATGACGTCATGTGAAAACCAGCAATAGTTTACGTCAAAGTTTAATCCTAATAAAAGTTTCTAATTATTCATAAAATATAGTTTTTCTATCTCAAAGTCTTAAAGGATTAGTTTAGGCTTTTGATTCACCCTAATTGTTCTACGAAGTTGACTCATCAAAAAACAAACAATTAGATGACTTGCCCAAGACACAACAACAAACATGTTTTCTAAAAAATATATATATATAGTTTATTCATAAAACGCTCCATGCATGTGAATACAAGAAAAGTTTAGTTCTTTTCATTATTTAACCAAGTATGATATTTTGATTGTCAGTATATATTTGTTCAATAGAAACACCCGTCACAATAGAGGACTGTGTTCTGCATAATTGCCGAGTTAATCACATGAATCAACTACTAGATATCAAGACCACGTTTGTAAACAATAGAAGACTCAACAAACACAGTATTTTGATTGATTTTCATAGTTCAGTCACTACAGCTAAACTCCGAACTAAACATTTTGCCAGTCGGGTATCGACTTGGCTATCGCTCTCAATCTTTTTTTCTACTTTATAAAAACGTTTTTACAATCATAGGAGGCTATCAGAGTCTGCGTCAGAGAATAACTGAATCATTCGTTATGCACTGCAGGATTTTGAGTCATAACTCGTACAAGGCTGTTAAAAATACTATTATAGGCTCGGCTCGGCTCGGCTCGGCTCGGCTCGTAGGCTCGGCTCGGCTCGTAGGCTCGGCTCGTAAGTAATTTAAAGATTTTTGGACGATGTATGTTGGTCGATGAGAGGTCGATGTGGGGTCGATGTGGGGTCGATGAGAGGTCGATGTGGGGTCGATGAGAGGTCGATGTGGGGTCGATGAGAGGCCGATGAGAGGTCGATGTAGGGTCGATGTGGGGTCGATGTGGGGTCGATGACAATATACTCTAGAATCTACATACTAGATCTACTATCAATAGTAGAATCTAGTAGTAGAATCTAGTAGTAGAATCTAGTAGTAGAATCTAGTAGTAGAATCTAGTAGTAGAATCTAGTGTAGAATCTAGTGTAGAATCTAGTAGTAGAATCTAGTAGTAGAATCTAGTGCAGAATCTAGTGTAGAATCTAGTGCAGAATCTAGTGCAGAATCTAGTAGTAGAATCTAGTAGTAGAATCTAGTGTAGAATCTAGTGTAGAATCTGGTGTAGAATCTAGTAGTAGAATCTACACTAGAATCTAGTAGTAGAATCTAGTAGTAGAATCTAGTGTAGAATCTAGTGTAGAATCTAGTAGTAGAATCTAGTAGTAGAATCTAGTGTAGAATCTAGTGCAGAATCTAGTGTAGAATCTAGTGCAGAATCTAGTAGTAGAATCTGCACTAGATTCTACTACTAGATTCTACTACTAGATTCTACACTAGATTCTACACTAGATTCTACACTAGATTCTACACTAGATTCTACTACTAGATTCTACACTAGATTCTACACTAGATTCTACACTAGATTCTACTACTAGATTCTAGTGTAGATTCTACTACTAGATTCTACACTAGATTCTACACTAGATTCTACACTAGATTCTACTACTAGATTCTACTACTAGATTCTGCACTAGATTCTACACTAGATTCTGCACTAGATTCTACACTAGATTCTACTACTAGATTCTACTACTAGATTCTACACTAGATTCTACACTAGATTCTACTACTAGATTCTACTACTAGATTCTACTACTAGATTCTACTACTAGATTCTACTATTGATAGTAGATCTAGTATGTAGATTCTAGAGTATATTGTCATCGACCCCACATCGACCCCACATCGACCCTACATCGACCTCTCATCGGCCTCTCATCGACCCCACATCGACCTCTCATCGACCCCACATCGACCTCTCATCGACCCCACATCGACCCCACATCGACCTCTCATCGACCAACATACATCGTCCAAAAATCTTTAAATTACTTACGAGCCGAGCCTACGAGCCGAGCCGAGCCTACGAGCCGAGCCGAGCCGAGCCGAGCCTACGAGCCGAGCCGAGCCGAGCCGAGCCGAGCCGAGCCTATAATAGTATTTTTAACAGCCTTGTACGAGTTATGACTCAAAATCCTGCAGTGCATAACGAATGATTCAGTTATTCTCTGACGCAGACTCTGATAGCCTCCTATGATTGTAAAAACGTTTTTATAAAGTAGAAAAAAAGATTGAGAGCGATAGCCAAGTCGATACCCGACTGGCAAAATGTTTAGTTCGGAGTTTAGCTGTAGTGACTGAACTATGAAAATCAATCAAAATACTGTGTTTGTTGAGTCTTCTATTGTTTACAAACGTGGTCTTGATATCTAGTAGTTGATTCATGTGATTAACTCGGCAATTATGCAGAACACAGTCCTCTATTGTGACGGGTGTTTCTATTGAACAAATATATACTGACAATCAAAATATCATACTTGGTTAAATAATGAAAAGAACTAAACTTTTCTTGTATTCACATGCATGGAGCGTTTTATGAATAAACTATATATATATATTTTTTAGAAAACATGTTTGTTGTTGTGTCTTGGGCAAGTCATCTAATTGTTTGTTTTTTGATGAGTCAACTTCGTAGAACAATTAGGGTGAATCAAAAGCCTAAACTAATCCTTTAAGACTTTGAGATAGAAAAACTATATTTTATGAATAATTAGAAACTTTTATTAGGATTAAACTTTGACGTAAACTATAGGATGTGGTGCAATCCAGTCAACTAAGAATAAATATAACTGACCACCCCTCCCCCTACCTCACTGGAACGTACCTCACTTAGGATAGCTATTACGTCACCTCTGTAAAGACCCTGAGGGGGGGGGGGAGGGGGCGTTGATCCATGATCCACTTGATCCACGATCCACCCGATCCCCGATCCACATGCGGAAATGGGTAAATAAAGTTTTCTTGAAGAGTAATAGCATAGAACTCGCGGTAGCTCAATCGGTAGAGCAACAGACTGTAGTATGTAATAACAGTTATCTGTAGGTCGTCGGTTCAATCCCGACTCGTGAGATAAAACTATTTTTGATAGAAAGAAAAAACATCAAATCCATGATAGTATAGTGGTTAATATACTCGCCTGTCGAGCGAGAGACCAGGGTTCGATTCCCTGTCATGGAGTTTACCGTTTTGGGACGTACAAATAGGGATTTCGTTCAACAATAAAAAGGACAATATCCAAGCAGATGCCGCAAGAACTACAATACAATCCAGCCAACTAAAAACAGACATAACTTTAAACGCGCGGTAGTAAGACAAAGGACAATATCCGTAGAACTCAATTAGAATAAAACAAAAGCCTAAACTAATCCTTTAAGACTTCGAGGTAGAAAAAGTAGTTTTTATGAATAATTACAAAAACTTTTATTAGAATTAAACTTTGACGTAAACTCTAGGATGTGGTGCAATCCAGTCAACTAAGAATAAATATAACTGACCACCCCTCCCCCTACCTCACTGGAACGTACCTCACTCAGAATAGCTATAACGTCATCTCTGGAATGTGGTACCTCAATGGTACCTCACTCGAGTGGCGTAGAACAATGGTACCTCAATGGTACCTCACTCGAGTGGTGCAGAACAATGGTACCTCAATGGTACCTCACTCGAGTGGCGCAGAACTCTCATTCTATATCTACTAATTTCCTTTCAACCTAAAACGTGTTTTGGGCTGGGAAAAAATGGACATGTTTGGAATCCTTTCATTGAACTTTTTCTTAACATTTTAAATTATAATATTTTTGTTATTATTATCAAAAACCTTTTTGTTTATTTTCAAAGCGGCTCGATACTCGAACATCTTTGCAGATTCCTCTCTGTGCAGTTCAATGGCTTCCATTAATTGTTCCGCCTGTTGGTATGAAGTAAAATAGTATTGAACTCAAAAATATATATATACTTATATAGTAAAAATTGGATTAAAGACGAGACATGTTCACTGTAACTCCGAGTTTCGTCACAGTGAACATGTCTCGTCTTTAATCCAATCTTTACTATATATCTATTGCTCTGCATCCCTACGCATCGAGCACTGTTTCACCAGTATAGACCACATTACATACTTTGTTATATATAGCTTATATATAGAATGCGCGCTTTGATTGGTCGAGAAAGTGTTTTATTAGTTAACGGAGCACGCGAAAATGATGTTTCATTTGTTAAATATTTAAGCTTAGTATGAAACAAATCATGCTCTGGGTGTCGCTCTGGGTGGCTTTGGGTTTCATAGTCGAATCGCCCCAGTCCCCGTGCAGCAAACGACGTCCGGCAAACATTGGAGAAACCATATCGCAGCTGAAAACACATGCGCATGCGCCAAAAATGTACAGTCGAACAACAAGACTACTTTTACTAAAAAGGTTTTACATAAGAAATTCTGACGTGACATCTGTATGTCACTCTGACAGATTTCTCAGAGGTTAAGACGTTCGTGATTTTTTTTACCGATTTCACGCTTTCCATTGTCTTCTTTCCAGCCTTTCTTGCTTCAGAATCATTTTCTCCTGGAATCTTTGATAAAGAAAAGTGAAATAACTCTTTTGAAAAGTACCACAGAAGACAGGAAATGACGTCGACTGATACCAATAGCCCTAACAGGTCACGTGACCTTATTTTCCTTAATCGAGAATTCGCGTCAAAAAAAAAAAAAAAAAAAAGAAGTTAAAAAAAATCCGAAATAAAAACTCTGGGTGTTTAGGTTTCTACAGCGTGAGGATGAGAATAGGGCAAAAACCCTTGGCCTCCACTGGCTACGCCCCTGAAATGACATTATACTTTATAAGGATTTGTATGGGAAAATGCACTGAACTGTAAGACCTGCGTTTTGTTGTAATTTTACTTACGACTTGTTCAGGCCCTTGTGCCAGAGTTTCTTCAAAAGCAGCTTCTCGTTCCTAAGTTTGAAAAGAAAGTTGAATTTACCGCTCAAAACAAACAAAGACAACGGAAATGACGTCAAACGCACCTGTTCACGTTCCTCATCAATGATCAATGGCTCATCCGTTCGTTGCCATAGACGCAGAGACTTGTCATGTGACCCCGTGACCTGTCAACCAATCAGAATCTCTTAAACAAAATTGGTTCTCAAATAATACAAAGCTTTAACAACGGGTTTTTTTACTCTCGGCGGCCATTTTGCCTAACCTAACAATAAAAGTCTTTTGAAAAGTTTATCTTAAAGAGCTTGAATGCGAGGTAACACGAGGAAAATATATCGAGATACTTGTTTAGGACACTCACCACGTATTCTCCATTGGGACTGACAGCTAGGCACCAGACCTCTCCCTGATGACCCTGTCCAAATAAATATCCGCTTGTTTATTACGAGAAACAAATGGTAAAACCCAACATGTAGTCTGACGGAAATCGATTAGCCAATCAGATTGCGAATCGCGTTTGCTGAACGACCTTTGCGCGCCTTGAGAGGCAGAAAAAATAACGTGTGGATCGTTAATAATCAATACCATAACACATAAGAATAGCACGTAAATACAACGCATTTTTAAATCAAAAAAAGTTTATTGTTATTAAAGATATTAATATACGTACACACACCTTACTAGTAAATACCAATTTGAGTATATCATCAAGTTTTCAACCATTTTCGAAACAAAACACTTTGTAAGGTTAACTTTGTTGGCTATACGAATTATAAAATCGGATAAACACTTAAAATAAGCTTTTCTTGTAAATTTGTTTATGTACATAACTTGAAACATTACTATAAACTAGACAAATGTGCAGCTATGACTTCTTTTCACCAATATTTGACACTACAGTTCAAGAGAATACATAATCTCGCGTTTCCGAGATCACCTGGCAATCAGATTTGTCAGACAAGCACGCGCTTAAACCCTATATAAGGTTAACAAAAGGACAAACGGAACAAGGATCAACCAATCATTGCGCACCTTTCGAGTAATTTTCATACCCGTAAAAAAGGGTGCGTTCGCTTCAGTTCTGCTTTATAGGAAAGATAGATAGATCCAATTACACGCGCAAGGTCTACTCTCTACTCTACTAACCCTAAAAATGCCGGCAAGAGTGGTAAGCTCTCTTCAAGATGATAGCAACTATATTTTCAATCGATGCTTCCTTCGCAACGGACTGAGAGAGGGTAATATTCAGTTTCAAGGCTATGTGGAAAACGAAAACGAGACATTTCCTTTTACACATGGACGTACGTACGACTTCGTTCGCACGGCAGGGGCTAGAATAAGAGACGCCATGACCGAATATTTGACAGGTTTTCTCCTCAATATCGACAAAAATGCAAAACAAGACCTACGAAGCGCCTTTGAAAACCTGTTTAACTACAATAGCTACAAGGATAGGCTTAAAAAAGAACGTCAAAGTGTTGGAAAGTCACTGAATTTGCTCCTATTCAAACCAGAAATTGGTGGAAATGGGGAAGATTACGTGGCTCACGTCACTTTCAGTTGCACCAGCACGAAAGGCCCAGGAAATGACTACACAGTTCATACGAGCATCACTTGCCAAAAGTACACCTGGTTTGAGTTCCAAGAAGAAGATGAGGAAGTTATTTTAAATTCTCTTCACAACCTCTCCATTTTCTGAACTAGCTTGTCGAACAACAGAACCACAAAAAATATGGAACGTCCTCAGCTTTTTTCTTTTTGAGAAAACATTCTTAGTTTACGAAGTTTTGATTTTTCTTATCTTTTAGATTAGAAATGTATTTTCAAATTTTAAAATCGTTTCAGTCTTGGGAGGTAATAATCTAGTTATTATTCCATGTGGTTTTAACCATGTCTTCTCGGAACAACAGGAAGTATAGTTTCTTGGTTCAGTTCCAAGAAAAACATTTATTTTTTCCTCGCGAGAGTTCATTCTCAGAAACGACAATGACTCTCGTTTGATTTACTTGTTTCACTAAGAATAGTACGATCTATATTCAAAACGTTTGTAACAAGAAATTAGTTTTAACACTGTAAGCAACTATTTCGTTACAAACTAGAAATAGCTCTACAGACCACGACTTCTACTTTCTATAACAGTTAAATGATAAAAAAATGTTTCGATTTACTGGTTTATTGTTAATGTATTATCGATGTTTTTCAAGTTGAAATACAGTGATAAGATTGCTTGATGAGGTGAAATAAATAACGTCATAAAAACGAAGACAAAGGCGAAATTCGGACAAACAAACTTACAAGTTTACTTTCAGCAGAAATGCCTGCGTGCAAAGATATTTGAAATAGTTCACCTGTAACACCATGATTTGTTCAAACTTGTCCGCATCCCAATACTTCAGGGTCTTGTCCTTACTGACTGACATGAAGTAATGGGTGTTCGCGATGAACTGAGAGAAAAGTACACATGCATTATCAATATGATCACGTGACAGCAGCCATCTTGGAGGATAAGGAGAGCAGCCTTTTCAAAGAAGAACAAAAACTAAAGATAAAGATATTTGGACTGCTGAGAGTCCATAGGATTGGAATTTCAGAGCTGGATTAAATTAAGAAGAACTAATATAGGACTTTAAAAGTAAGCTTGATAATCAGAACGACATAGTAAAGTTTTAACCCTACTGATCAATCTCCGGCAGACATGTTTCGGCGTCCTTACGCCATTATCAGTGTGACAAGATAGTTCTTACAAATGCTTAAATACAGTGAATAGCACGTGTAAATGCGTAGTGTAGTACACACTTATTTCAATAAAGTTAGTCACCAAAAACCTAGAAAGTTGAGATCACTGAGCATCATCACTGACTTTTCATATCAAAAAAGCATAAATATACGATGCTTTTTTTAATACAAACTGTAGCTTGATGATGCTCAGTAGATGTGAGCCTGTAACCGGTAAAAGATTCGCAAGTCAATGAACAGTTAGTTATCAAGCGGTTGAACGTGTAAAATGAATCTACCCATAACCCTTGTCCGCCTCAGCTTTATAGCTTTTCAGGTGACGAACTTTATTGAAATAAGTGTATATTCAAGCTAATTACAAAGATAAAGAAAGCTTAGCATGTGTTACTTGCAGATTCAAAATAGGATTTTGTCACATTTTTTGCTAGCTTGTCACACTGATAATGGCGTAAGGACGCCGAAACATGTCTGGCGGAAATATATGAGTAGGGTTAAATCTTTAATTTGTCGTTTTGATTATCAAGCTTATTTCAACGCTGCTATTACGCCAACCACAAAAATACTTTTTAAAAGATACTGTTTTTACCTGAAGTCCCATAATGCTGAAATAAATTAAGAAAAAAAATTGGAATTAAAATTGGATTTTTTATTTTTATTGACTAAACATTTTGGAAAAGATATCTTGGATGTAGTTTACTTATCAGATAAATGCAATGGCATACGCACCCCCCCCCCTCCCTTCATAACCTAGAGATTTTTTTACAATACGAAAATGGCTCCCCATAAGAGTGTTTTCAATAACATTGAGGCCCCGTCTGAATCTGCAACTTTCACACCGAAACCGAAAAAAAAGTTTTCCGTCCACACATGAAAACGGAGAAAATGTTTCGCGTCCACACTTTTTTTGTGATATACAAAAACGTACCCATCATCATGAGCAAATATAGACTTGTGACAATCTCCAAAGTCTAGGCCCCATATCTTGATATTCTTGTCAGCAGAACCAGTGATGATCAGTGTGCTATCCTGTTATCACAAATTTGACATCATTCCTCATTCCCCTAACAAAAACGTCCCGACTTCACTTACGTGGGTCGTCTTGTCCCACCTCTTTTTCAAGGCATCAAGGTGTCAAAAATGTTCTTACAGTTACGTTACCCAGACCCCACTCACTGATGACATCTGTTAGGTATTGGGCCCCCAAACCCCTCTTTTTCATGGTCTGACAGTGGTTACCCAGACCCTACTCACTGATGACATCTGTTAGGTACTGGGCCCCCAAACCCCTCTTTTTCATGGTCTGACAGTGGTTACCCAGACCCTACTCACTGATGACATCTGTTAGGTACTGGGCCCCCAAACCCCTCTTTTTCATGGTCTGACAAGTGGTTACTCAGACCCTACTCACTGATGACATCTGTTAGGTACTGGGCCCCCAAACCCCTCTTTTTCATGGTCTGACAAGTGGTTACTCAGACCCTACTCACTGATGACATCTGTTAGGTACTGGGCCCCCAAACCCCTCTTTTTCATGGTCTGACAGTGGTTACTCAGACCCTAAATCTGTTAGAAACTGGGACCAACATTTTCCTCAGTAAACTTCGCTAGTTTTTTCTTTTTCAGTTGTGATAAAATACAAGTTAAAGAAAAAACAATTCTAAACAATGACAGATTAACTTACTGAGGAAATATCCAAAGCCATGACAGGCAGGTTGTGACCGTAAAGAGACAGGAAAAACTACCAGAATAGAAAAAATAAATAAATAAAACTGGGACTCGTGCTACTATCTTGTTCGTTTGCTGTGTTTAGTAAAATATTCTAACCCTACACCATCACTCCAGGCGTCCTATTGGCCCATGTTGATTAAGATATGGGAGAGTCAATTCCGGAGGCGATAGAGAGCAACAACCCCGGCCGAGGGAAGTTGGGCGGGACGTTGATGAGTCGATCACCAAGACCGTACAACGAAGGGGGTGAAATTATTCATTTTGAAGTCTCTCATCATTTGTTCTGACGAATGGAGTCAATTACTGGTAAGAGTTTACTAGTGGCTGCTATTTGGTTGTGGTGGATTCTGAAAGGTGAGAAAAGAATTTTCAAATTTTACTTGACGAAGAGTTAACTCTGCTTTGCATTTTTTTAGTGATGATTGATGATTCTCGCAGATCTAACTTTAGGTTTATTGTAAAAATTGGATTAGTGCAACGCTTTACTAATTTCTTATTATTTAATTATGCAAACTTAATTATACAAGACAAGCTTAAATCACTAATAAAAAATCATTATTTGGGCAGTTTTGTTGATCATTCATTCATGTTTGTTAGTTATACAAGTTACAACCAAATGTAGTTCTACGTACAACAAAATATTGTTGTTGTTGTGAGAAGTAAAGAGGTACATGTAATTTGGCAGTAGTACTTCATGCAGTGGGTTTTCTCCAAAGCTCTCTTCTGTTTTTTTTTCTAATTTCACGAAACCCCATATGCTACATCATAATTTGTCAATTCATTCTGTGAGTAAAAGCCCAGAGGTTGGTTCAGGGACCATTCTGTGAGTTAGCTGTGTCCTTTCTTAGATCAGTCCAGAGGTTGTTTCAGGGTTCAATCTGTGAGTTTGCCGTGCCCTGACTTAGATCAGTATTCAACGGTTAAATTACAACTTGTTTAACTGTTTTGCGTTTCTTTCGTATATTTCTTAGTTTTTCAGTAGCATCAGTGAAAAACGAGATTTCCTTGGCTTCCATTTCTTGGCGAAGAAATTCCATTCCAGCTTGATTAAATCCTATTATATCCTGAAGACCAAAACGTTTAAAAGAAAGTTTAGCAACAAATATAATGTTGCCCCCCTCCCCCCCCCTGACAGAAGAAGCAAATGGTTGAATAAATAAATTATAAATAATTTATAAGGAGAAACATAACAGAAATCAGTGACTCAAGAGAAGTTATTCCAGAACTGGACCCACTTTTATCTGCGCGCACGCGGTAAAAATATAAGAAGAATATCTGGATCCAGAGTCAACGGACAATCATTTTTGTAAAACAATAAATACAATATTGTGAAAAGTGGGTCCAGTCTGGACTAAAGAGAAGGCTGTAAATCAGATATAGAATCATCCTCATGTGCATTCAACTATAACATGATTTAATATTCTCGTTCAATAAACTCATTTCAATTTTGAGATGTTTAATAGGAGAACATGAGATTATATTACTATTACTATTACTATATTAGTATTTATAAGTAATATAACTACATTCATGTCTAGTCTGTACGAAAAAGATGATGCTGATTATGATCATAGTGATGACTATGTTAATGGTGTTGATGATGAAAATGATAATTTTGATAATGATGATGATGACGTTGATGATGATAATGATTATGATGGTGTTGGTGACAATGTTGATGATGATGATGGTGTTGTTGATGAAAATGATAATGTTGATAATGACAATAATGAGGAAGTTGGTGATGATGTTGATGATGATGGTTATGATAATGGCATTGATTATGATGATGATGATGATGACAATGATATTTGACTTTATTAAGGGCAACACAAGACAGTTCTAACTTAGCACTGATACACTTGCAACAGGGAAAGCCATTTTATGTGGTTATCAAAGCTACAGCAATGTTCTCGCCATTTGCAGAGTTTTTAAAATTGCTCATTGTAGTCAAATTTTTAAAGACCCTAAGAGTCGGTCACCCAAGGCTTGAACCCCATAACCTCCAGCACAATAGCTCAGTGCTCAACCATTTTAAATGACCATAAAGAATGGCTGTGTATATCAATGTATATATTACATATGTTACTGTACATACCCTTAGTCTGTGTACTTGTCGTTTGGTGTTCTGACGAATGGAGTCAATTACTGGTAAGAGTTTACTAGTGGCTGCTATTTGGTTGTGGTGGATTCTGAAAGGTGAGAAAAGAATTTTCAAATTTTACTTGATGAAGAGTTAACTCTGCTTTGCATTTTTTTAGTGGTTTTGTACCATTTATACTCCATTATCTACGTCTATAGTACATATATTAGAGGAATTATTATAGTATTACATTGAATTTTCAAATGATTTATAAATACTAAGCTTACTAGTAATCCTTGTAGATAATATTTATAGCCAGAGCTATATTTTAATATTTTTTATCACTATAAGTTAAAATCCTTTTGAACCCAAGACTGAAAATGCACCACTGCAATTAATATACAATACGGAAATCAAGAGTTGTGCAGCAGTAGTGCCAAAAAAAGCTAAAAACCTGAAAAAAGATGAATTCCAATTGGATCTGTGAGTTAGTGATGCTGTTGTCAACTTGTCAACCAACCCATACCTTTCAGAGGTCGATAAACTTTTAAGTTAAAAAAAGGTTTTTATTCATATTCATAATAAATTAATTACCTCATCAAGAAGAACAGACACCTACAAGACAACTCTATCTCCCAGTTTGCCTATTGGACCAAAGACAGGCAGACATTGACATTAAAATCATTAGCAAACAGCAGTCGTGGAGTGTCTTTTTTGTACCCAATTTTTTGGACATTCTTATTGTATTACTGGTTGTGCTTTGTTCCACTAATCTCCGTGAGTGTATACAGCACACGTTCGCCTTTTCTTATTCTTAAGTGTTGAAACAACGTGGTCGTTTAGAGTGGTTTTCGTATTGGATTAAAACATATGGTACTGACTTACAGCACGTTTTCGGTGCGACAAGCCATAGCATTCAAATGGCTAATCGTAGAACAGTTTTTGTATGACTGTGAAAAGCTCACGACACGAACACGGTCATGACACGGCAAGGTATACGCCAGACCAACCACATTGCATGAGAATTTACTCTTCACCCAATCAAATACCCGAAACTCGGCTCAGAACAGAGCGCGGACAAGGTCACGCCAATCACATTGAGCAATAAAATATCCCCCAATAAAAAGTCTAGAAAACAACAAGGTGGCGGCAAGGCACGCATACAGCACAGACTTTTTCACAGACATACGAAAAGTTTTCTTTAAGTGGGAAACGTTCGGTACAGACTTACAGCGCGTACACAGTTAGACATGCTCAAACATTGAAATGGATTCCTATATAAATTGTTATCGTATGGGTGGGAAACATACGGTACTGAAATGCAGTATGTACACGGTAAGACATGTTGTAACATTGAAATCGCTTCCCTGAAGAATGGTTATCGTATGAGTGGGAAACATGCAGTACTGACGCAGCACGTACACGGTACGACGTGCCATAACATGCATTGAAATGGTTTCCCATTGACTACAAGCAAAGTTAATAGATTAATAGCTATTAACTATGCTTCAAGATATGCATGCATTCAAAACGCGTAGTAACGACCACCGTAAGGTTAAGTAGGGCCACATTACTGTTGCGAATTTAACGTATCTACTCATTCGAAATTCGCTCTAATGTGAGAGGCGGTCCCACAGTAAAGTAGAGCAGTTGCTGATACCTTTATCCATTCGTCAAGTAGCTTCAGAAAAGCAATGACATAATCAAATGGTAAGACAACCAGTGCTTCTTCCAATTCACTAAAACGAATTCAATTTTTTTCTCAATTAGTTATTTATAAATAAGTCGAAGATCATTTCTAAAGATTAGCGATTAACCTGTGCTTCTCCATAATCATTTTCATCTTGAGCGTAATGCCTCCCTATTTCAGTTCACGTGTCATTCTCTTGAGAATAACCTTTGTTTAAATTGTGTCCAAATTCATGTGTCTTTGCGTTTTGCGCAATCGTTGAACAAAGCGATGATACTCAAGGGAATGAATGATATGTGGTCTGAAGTGGGACAACGATATGCCCAAGGTAAAGAGGTCTATAGCATGCGCAGAATGTAAAATTTGCCGTCGCAACAAAATAGGATATTGGTGAATGCTAATCAAAATGTTTCCATGACAATGACAAAATAATAAAAAAGTCAGCCATGTTTCCATGACAATGACGGGAAAAAACGAGGCAGCCATGTTTCCATGACAACGACAAAAAAAACAACAACAAGGCAGCCATGTTTCTATGACTATTAAAAACAAAGGCAGCCATGTTTATCCTCATGAGAATAAAAACCTTTGCTTCACCCGCATAAACTCGTTCTCAAACTCTTATATTCGAGGCTACGCGTGGTGGAATCTATTTTCCAATCCAACATGGCTGCAGCATGAATAAGGCCCATTGAATAAATTGTGAGTCATTAACATGTTATTTCGGCAGAGCAACATTGCCATCTAGAAGCATCATCAACGTCAAGATAAAGAGGAAGGCCCATTGATTGTCATGGAAACGCCTTGATTGACGTTCAGCAAACCTACATCATCTTGACGACGAATTGTGCTATCGAGAATTTTGTAAATTACAATAGTTGGAAGGAAAAAGAAGCTAAATACATCTAACCTGGAACGAATCTTTTGAGTGACTTGTATCACATAACGAGAAGACTGAAAAATATGACCAAATGTAGTATATTAGATTACGAAAAATACTATAGACATGAAAACGAGTTCTGATTAGTCAGACGCATGACGTAATTAGACGAAATCTGCAAGAAACGTCGGGATGCAGCTCAATTTGAAGGTCATAACAATAGGTTTCCAACTCTCATGAGATTGAAATTCTTTTGTTTTTTCCCCCTCCAAATTAATCTGCTTTGACGTCACGTGCAAAGGGTCTATTCCATGGACCACAAAAATTGCTTGGTTTCGATGCGAAAAAGACATTATCTTGACCTTGAATTAAAAACACTAATTAATTATATAATTTTTGATTTTATTTTTAACTATCACTTTTATGTAAATTGGGCTCCCTGTGATCTTACTTACCGAAATGTTACCAAATGCCATCAATATTGGGTTAGTAGGAGGAAGTGGAGCCTGTGAGGACGAAGAAAAGCTTAATAAACTAAAGTCCCTGTTTCACGATGAAAGATTTAGCTGAAACTTGCTTGCAACGGCTTGCGCTGAGTAATACCCCCGTGTCTCGCAAAGCCGTTACAAGAAAATTTCAGCTAAAATGTTCAACGTGCAACAGGGCCTTAAGCAAACGTGGCGGTAAAAGTGAAATTGTTTTTTATTCTTTCTTTCCATATTTCTGCTTCTTCTAGCCACGTATACTATTTTAGCAAAAAGAAAACAGCAAAATACGCAAAAGGTGGGTTACAGTAGTCTTGGAATGAGGGGCGCCAGTAAAACAGCTAAACGCGCTGTGATTGGCTGAAACAAAATTCCCCGCTCAGCTGGTAAAGTGTAGGGAATCAAGGGCGGTGGTGTAGCTATAGTGACTTGCCTCTGACCAAGAACCTGTTTCAGGGTTCAATGATATTTGAAGAATTTCCTTTCAACCCAATGGGAAAAAATGTTTGGAACCCTTTCATTGAACATTTTTTTAACTTTCTTAATTATAATATTTTTGTTATTGTTATCAAAGACCTTTTTGTTTATTTTCAAAGCGGCTCGATACTCGAACATTTTTGCAGATTCCTCTCTGTGCAGTTCAATGGCTTCCATTAATTGTTCCGCCTGTTGGTATGAAGTAAAAAGTATTGAACTCAAATAGATATATAGCTTATATAGTATGCGCGCTTTGATTGGTCGAGAAAGTGTTTTATTAGTAAACGGAGCACGCGAAAATGATGTTTCATTTGTTAAATATTTAAGCTTAGTACGAAACAAATCATGCTCTGGGTGTCGCTCTGGGTAGCTTTGGGTGTCATAGTCTAATCGCCCCAGTCCCCGCGCAGCAAACCACGTCCGGGAAACATTGGAGAAACCATGCGCATGCGCCAACAATGTACAGTCGAACAACAAGACTACTTTCACTAAAAACGTTTTACATAAGGAATTCTGACGTGACATCTGTATGTCACTCTGACAGATTTCTCAGAGGTTAAAACGTTCGTGATTTTCTTACCGATTTCACGCTTTCCATTGTCTTCTTTCCAGCCTTTCTTGCTTCAGAATCATTTTCTCCAGGAATCTTTGATAAAGAAAAGTGAAATAACTCTTTTGAAAAGTACCACAGAAGACAGGAAATGACGTCGACTGATACCAATAGCCATAACAGGTCACGTGACCTTATTTTCCTTAATCGAGAATTCGCGTCAAAAAAAAAAAAAAGAAAAAAAAGAAAGAAAAAAAAAACAGGAAAAAAAACTTTGGGTGTTTAGGTTTCTACAGCGTGAGGATGAGAAGAGGGCAAAAACCCCTTGGCCTCCACTGGCTACGCCCCTGAAATGACATTATACTTTATAAGGATTTGTATGGGAAAATGCACTGAACTGTAAGACCTGCGGTTTTGTTGTGGTTTTACTTACGACTTGTTCAGGCCCTTGTGCCAAAGTTTCTTCAAAAGCAGCTTCTCGTTCCTAAGTTTGAAAAGAAAGTTGAATTTACCGCTAAAAACAAACAAAGAGAACGGAAATGACGTCAAACGCACCTGTTCACGCTCCTCATCAATGATCAATGGCTCATCCGTTCGTTGCCATAGACGCAGAGACTTGTCATGTGACCCCGTGACCTGTCAACCAATCAAAATCTCTTAAACAAAATTGGTTTTCAAATAATACACAGCTTTAACAACGTGTTTTTTTTACTCTCGGAGGCCATTTTGCCTAACCTAACAATAAAAGTCTTTTGAAAAGTTTATCTTAAAGAGCTCGAATGCGAGGTAACACGAGGAAAATATATAGTTCCTGCAAGCATTGTAGTCTTCTTGGCAGCCGTTTTTAGTCTCGTTCCTTTCACTTACGATCCACTTCTCTTAGCACAAACGGTTTTTTAATATAGGAGAGAAGTGGAGACTATGAACATGGCTGCCTTTGAGAAAGGTCTCTTGTTAAACTATAAACAGAAGTTAGTACTTTACCGCAAACACAAACCATTCAACCGATGCTGTAAGGTTCAATTTGGATTAATCCTTTGAAGGGTTTACTTTGTGTGATTTAATACTTTGTGTTCGACCAATGAATCGATGTATGGAGGGTGGTGCATATTAACTACTGAAAATAGGCGTCGTTTATTCGAGATACTTGTTTAGGACACTCACCACGTATTCTCCTTTGAGACTGACAGCTAGGCACCAGACCTCTCCCTGATGACCCTGTCCAAATAAATATCTGCTTGTTTATTACGAGAAACAAATGGTAAAACCCACCATGTAGTCTGACGGAAATCGATTAGCCAATCAGATTGCGAATCGCGTTTGCTGAACGACCTTTGCGCGCCTCGAGAAGCAGAAAAAATAACATGTGTGGATCGGTAATAATCAATACCATAACACATAAGAATAGCACGTAAATACAACGCATTTTTAAATCAAAAACAGTTTATTGTTATTAAAGATATTAATATACGTACACACACGTTACTACTGAATAGCAATTTGAGTATATCATCAAGTTTTCAACCATTTTCGAAACAAAACAATTTGTAAGGTTAACTTTGTTGGCTATACGAATTATTAAATCGGATAAACACTTAAAATAAGCTTTTCTTGTAAATTTGTTTATGTACATAACTTGAAACATTACTATAAACTAGACAAATGTGCAGCTATGACTTCTTTTCACCAATATTTGACACTACAGTTCAAGAGAATACATAATCTCGCGTTTCCGAGATCACCTGGCAATCAGATTTGTCAGACAAGCACGCGCTTAAACCCTATATAAGGTTAACAAAAGGACAAACGGAACAAGGATCAACCAATCATTGCGCACCTTTCGAGTAATTTTCATACCCGTAAAAAAGGGTGCGTTCGCTTCAGTTCTGCTTTATAGGAAAGATAGATAGATCCAATTACACGCGCAAGGTCTACTCTCTACTCTACTAACCCTAAAAATGCCGGCAAGAGTGGTAAGCTCTCTTCAAGATGATAGCAACTATATTTTCAATCGATGCTTCCTTCGCAACGGACTGAGAGAGGATAAAATTCAGTTTCAAGGCAATGTGAGAAACCAAAACAAAGAATTTCATTTTGATCATAGACGTCCGTTCGACTTCGTTCGCACGGCAGGGGCTAGAATAAGAGACGCCATGACCGAATATTTGACAGGTTTTCTCCTCAATATCGACGAAAATGCAAAACAAGACCTACGAAACGCCTTTGAAAACCTGTTTAACTACAGTGGCTACAAGGAGAGGCTTAAAAAAGAACGTCAAAGTGTTGGAAAGTCACTGAATTTGCTCCTATTCAAACCAGAAATTGGTGGAAATGGGGAAGATTACGTAGCTCACGTCACTTTCAGTTGCACCAGCACGAAAGGCCCAGGAAATGACTACACAGTTCATACGAGCATCACTTGCCAAAAGTACACCTGGTTTGAGTTCCAAGAAGAAGATGAGGAAGTTATTTTGAATGCTCTTCAGAACCTGGCCATTGACTGAACTAGCTTGTCGAACAACAAAACCACAAAAAATATGTAACGTCCTCAGCTTTTTTCTTTTTATGAAAACAATCTTAGTTTACAAAGTTTTGATTTTTCTTATCTTTTAGATTAGAAATGTGTTTTCAAATTTTAAAATCGTTTAAGTCTTGGGAGGTAAGAATCTAGTTATTATTCCATGTGGTTTTAACCATGTCTTCTCGGAACAACAGGAAGTATAGTTTCTTGGTTCAGTTCCAAGAAAAACATTTCTTTTTTCCTCGCAAATGATCATTCTCAGAAACGAAAATGACTCTCGTTTTATTTACTAGTTTCACTAAGAATAGTAAGATTGATAATTCAAAACGTTTGTGAACAAGAACTTAGTTTTAACACTGTAAGCAATGATTTTGTTAGAAACTAGAAATAGCTCTACAGACCACGACTATCACTTTCTATAACAGTAAAATGATAAAACGCTTCTTAGTTCTTTCGATTTACTGGTTTATTGTTAATGAATTATCGATGTCTTTCGAGTTGAAATGTAGTGATAAGATTGCTTGATGTGGTGAAATAAAACATGGCTTTCTGGGTCTGTAACATTGTCAAATTCAAATTCCACGAGTTTTGAAAGAGTTTTATGAACCCTGCTATTCCAAACAACGCACTACTCTTCATGACAGACAGATGGTCAGAAATTGACGGTGGGGCGTGAGTTTTTCCTTTTATGATTTAACAAATGCCTGCGCGCAAAGAAATTTGAAATAGTTCACCTGTAGCACCATGATTTGTTCAAACTTGTCCGCATCCCAATACTTCAGGGTCTTGTCCTTACTGACTGACATGAAGTAATGGGCGTTCGCGATGAACTGAGAGAAAAGTACACATGTATTATCAATATGAACACGTGACAGCAGTCATCTTGGAGGATAAGGAGAGCAGCTTTTACAAAGAAGAACAAAAACTAAAGATAAAGATATTTGGACTGCTGAGAGTCCATAGGATTGGAATTTCAGAGCTGGATTAAATTAAGAAGAACTATTATAGGACTTTAAAAGTAAGCTTGATAATCAGAACGACATAGTAAAGTTTTAACCCTACTGATTAATCTCCGGCAGACATGTTTCGGCGTCCTTACGCCATTATCAGTGTGACAAGATAGTTCTTACAAATGCTTAAATACAGTGAATAGCACGTGTAAATGCGTAGTGTAGTACACACTTATTTCAATAAAGTTAGTCACCAAAAACCTAGAAAGTTGAGATCACTGAGCATCATGGGAAACCTTTTCATATCAAGGAAGTATATATATACAAAGCTTTATTAATACAAACTGCAGCTCGATGATGATCAGAAGAGGTGAGACTGTAACCGATAAAAGATTCGCAAGTCAATGAACAGTTAGTTATCAAGCGGTTGAACGTGTAAAATGAATCTACCCATAACCCTTGTCCGCCTCAGCTTTATAGCTTTTCAGGTGACGAACTTTATTGAAATAAGTGTATATTCAAGCTAATTACAAAGATAAAGAAAGCTTAGCATGTGTTACTTGCAGATTCAAAATAGGATTTTGTCACATTTTTTGCTAGCTTGTCACACTGATAATGGCGTAAGGACGCCGAAACATGTCTGGCGGAAATATATGAGTAGGGTTAAATCTTTAATTTGTCGTTTTGATTATCAAGCTTATTTCAACGCTGCTATTACGCCAACCACAAAAATACTTTTTAAAAGATACTGTTTTTACCTGAAGTCCCATAATGCTGAAATAAATTAAGAAAAAAAATTGGAATTAAAATTGGATTTTTTATTTTTATTGACTAAACATTTTGGAAAAGATATCTTGGATGTAGTTTACTTATCAGATAAATGCAATGGCATACGCACCCCCCCCCCCTCCCTTCATAACCTAGAGATTTTTTTACAATACGAAAATGGCTCCCCATAAGAGTGTTTTCAATAACATTGAGGCCCCGTCTGAATCTGCAACTTTCACACCGAAACCGAAAAAAAAGTTTTCCGTCCACACATGAAAACGGAGAAAATGTTTCGCGTCCACACTTTTTTTGTGATATACAAAAACGTACCCATCATCATGAGCAAATATAGACTTGTGACAATCTCCAAAGTCTAGGCCCCATATCTTGATATTCTTGTCAGCAGAACCAGTGATGATCAGTGTGCTATCCTGTTATCACAAATTTGACATCATTCCTCATTCCCCTAACAAAAACGTCCCGACTTCACTTACGTGGGTCGTCTTGTCCCACCTCTTTTTCAAGGCATCAAGGTGTCAAAAATGTTCTTACAGTTACGTTACCCAGACCCCACTCACTGATGACATCTGTTAGGTATTGGGCCCCCAAACCCCTCTTTTTCATGGTCTGACAGTGGTTACCCAGACCCTACTCACTGATGACATCTGTTAGGTACTGGGCCCCCAAACCCCTCTTTTTCATGGTCTGACAGTGGTTACCCAGACCCTACTCACTGATGACATCTGTTAGGTACTGGGCCCCCAAACCCCTCTTTTTCATGGTCTGACAGTGGTTACCCAGACCCTACTCACTGATGACATCTGTTAGGTACTGGGCCCCCAAACCCCTCTTTTTCATGGTCTGACAGTGGTTACTCAGACCCTACTCACTGATGACATCTGTTAGGTACTGGGCCCCCAAACCCCTCTTTTTCATGGTCTGACAGTGGTTACTCAGACCCTACTCACTGATGACATCTGTTAGGTACTGGGCCCCCAAACCCAGTGGTTACTCAGACCCTAAATCTGTTAGAAACTGGGACCAACATTTTTCTCAGTAAACTTTGCTAGTTTTTTTTCTTTTTCAGTTGTGATAAAATACAAGTTAAAGAAAAAACCAATCTAAACAATGACAGATTAACTTACTGAGGAAATATCCAAAGCCATGACAGGCAGCTTGTGACCGTAAAGAGACAGGAAAAACTACCAAAATAGAAAAAATAATTAAACTGGGACTCGTGCCACAATTGTTACTATCTTGTTTCATTTGCTGTGTATAGTGATATATTCTAACCCGATACCATCACTCCAGGCGTCCTATTGGCCCATGTTGATTAAGATATGGGAGAGCCAATTCCGGAGGCGATAGAGAGCAACAACCTGGCCGAGGGAAGCCGTTGATCATCGCTGAGGAGAAGTGGGTGGAACGTTGACGAGTCGATCACCAAGACCGTTCAACGAAGGGGGTGAAATTATTCATTTTGAAGTCTCGTATTTATACCCCGACCAATTAGGTTGTCAACCAGCGATCCCCGAAAGTATCGGGATTTGTGAATAACCACGGGATGCGGGATTTGAATGTTTTGTCGCGCTGGTGTCGAGAGAGAAAAGTTAGTTTGTTAACGGTCGGTTGGTTCGGTAGGTAGGTTTATTAATTCGTTGGTTAACTGCTAGGTTAATTGTTTGTATTCTATGTAGGTAGGTCGATCGGTCGGTCAGTTGGAGGGTTGGCTCTTCGGTTGGTCGGTTGGTAAATCACTTGGTTGGTCAGTCAAGGTTAGTTCTTTGGTCAGTTGGTCGGTCGGTCAGTCGGTCTTTGGGTAAATCACTTGATTGGGTAGTCAGACAGTTGGAAGTTTATTTCTGTGAACAGTCTTGTCGGTCGGTCTGTAAATTACTTGATTGGTCGGTAAGACAGTTGGAAGATTATTTCTTTGGACAGTCGGTCGGTCGGTCGGTTAATTCAATTGATTGGTCGGTCAGACAGTTAGAAGATTAGATCCTAGTTCAATCGGTCGGTCGGTCGGTCGGTCAGTCGGTAAATCCCTATATTGGATGGTCGGAATTCAAATAACTAACTTACTTTGAGAGAATCGGCAAAGAACACTTTAACTGTACAATCCAGCAGACTGACAGCTAATAACTTCTGGTTCGGGCTACAAATAATAATAATAATAATAATAATAATAACGTTATTAAAGAGATTATGAATATAGCATAACAAATATATGTACATACAAATTACTTATTTATCGATGAAAACATGATAATGATGATATTAATAATAATAATATTAATAATAATAATAAGGGTTTAATGATGACATATCTACAGGGTTGCTTTACATTCATCATGCTAAAGTTAAATATGGAATACATAAATCTATTAATTGCAAAAGTTATGAATAAGAAAGCATATATAAGCATGATTATAAATAAGAAGGAAAAATGATACATGTAATAATTAATGTCTATGGAATGAAACAGCCTATAGACTGGGCAGAACAGCAAAACAACAACAACAACAACAACAAACAAACATTGGTAATCATCAGACAGCCCGTAGTCATGGCTACGGTAAGATAAGTGATATTCTAGATAGGGTTACCAACCTGTATTTAACGCAAACGACCTCCTCTTTCAGTTTGAGGGTCTGTACATGGGCAATACCAAGACGTTTGCTGTTTAAACAAACGAAATAACAATTTCAAAAGAATTTTTAAAGTGGTTAAAAGATAAAAACATTTGATTGAAATATGAAAATGAATGTGTAATTTACGACAAGTGTTCTGAAGCGAAATTACCTAAAAGTGTACAAAACCATATATTTCAGTTATAAGAATGATTTTCAAATGAAAAACAGCAGAACTTCCCACAACAGCATTTTCCTATAATTAGTCTTGAATTTCCGCCATCTCATTTGCATTTCATCGATATTTCAAATGTTTATATCTCCTAAAAACACGTACAAAACATTGTTCGCATATAGATGTTTTCCAAAGTAATATTTTCACTTGATATGCACTTTAAGCAATTATTCTACATCACTTTTTCTGATTCATAGTGCATGTAGTGTTACTGACTCACCTCTCCCCTCTAGGGTTCCGGTTCGATTCATGGAATAGACCCCTAGCCAAAATGGCGCCGAATTGCAATGCGTTGAATTGAAAAATCAATGCCAGCAGTGGAAAGAGCACCTTTACTTTAGTAACCCCACAAAGAATTATTATATCAGGTGTTATATCGGCCGAGAAAATTTGGGTTGAAAATTGACAACTTTACAGACATTTGTATGTCTGGGGGTATAGCGTACACCCCCAGACATTCCAACGTCTACTGCTACTGTATCATATGTGAGTAGAGTTTGGTCTCCTTTGATTCAAGGGTTAGTTACGTTTTACATATAGGATGTCGCAACAAAATGCTCCGTCCCCCCCCCCCCCTTTCCCCAATAAAGAATGACCAATAGCAATTTTCCTCACCTTGTTTTGGAGTAACTTTCATCGGTTATCAACTCGAATTCCCAAAACTTCACAGTCGAATCTCCACTCCCCGACACAAAGCCACGCTACGAAGAACATGCAAAATGGTGCGTTGTGCTTTCAATTCTTTTATAAAAATATCGTGGATTGTCAGCTCTTTCTTCGCTTATAAACACTGAAACTAGGACCGCCTGATCAACTACAACAATCCTTTGCGCACATTCTTTGAGATCACCTGGATAATAGTTTTTGACGGCTTATAACATGGGGGTGGGGGGGGGGGGGGGGAAGCTGCGATAAGGAGAAAACAGTGTTTTCTTCCCCAAACATGTTAGTACAACTCACGGTTATTTGGGGTTGCGCAAAAACGCCATTGAAATCGCCGCTCAAGTGGCGCGACGAAATTGCTAGTGTAAAAAGACCTTACCTTGTCAGGTGCAAGAGATAAACTCCATACGGGACCTTCATGTGCTTCCACGGACTCTAGAAGGCTTCCTGCCGCAACGTCATAGATCTCGATTTTCCCCTCCTAAAGACACAGGTAACCCAATACATCATGTATGGAAAAGAAACTAAACTAGTTAATCACTCACTTTTCGCCTAGATACATCAAATATGAGAATGTTTTTGATTCGATGGGTGGAGTGGGAGGGGATTCCAGTTTGTTCGCTAACAAGAAAATTATAATTCGATCTGTGAGTTAGCCATGCCCTGACTGAGATCAGCCCAGAGGTTGTTTCAGGGTTCGATCTGTGAGTTAGTCATGCCCTGACTGAGATCAGCTAGCCCAGAGGTTGTTTCAGGGTTTGATCTGTGAGTTGGCCATGCCCTGACTGAGATCAGACCAGAGGTTGTTTCAGGGTTCAATCTGTGAGTTAGCCATGCCCTGACTGAGATCAGCTAGCCCAGAGGTTGTTGATCTGTGAGTTAAACATGCCCCGACTTTGATCCGCACAGAGGTTGTTTCAGGGTATCGGTAAGGAACTAATTCCCGGCTACTTTGCCCCCCGACATTCCCCCCGATGAAGAGGCAGCAGCCTCGAAATGAATGTTTAACAAATTTAACTAGAGCAGTATATCTTAATTCCTTTCAAGTCTCCTGTTACCTTGGTTCCAATTATGACGTGTTTATCTCCAGGTACGAAGAAAGAACACAGAGTATATCCTGTGGACATTGTACGAATACATTGATGAGAATCTCTAGAATAAAAAGAACAAAGGAAAAACACAGGTTAGAACATGGTTTGTCTGTCTGTTTTAGGGTCATTTACTGCATCGATTGGACTATTCGTCCGCCCGTCTGCCTACGTTAGTAGAGAGTTAAAGTTTCTCGTTAACGATAAACGTGAAACGTCAGTTTACCATTAAAAATTCTTTAAAATTAGTGAAAAGGAATCGCAAAAATCTCCAAGTAGTTGATAAACAAGAGAATACTTGTCTTCGTCGAGAAGGTTTGCAAAAGGTACAGTGAAATGTAGGTAAACGATGAAAACGTGGTCACGTTTGCCGTTTGCGGGAAGGAAAAATGTGAATCTTAATCTTCCTAGTCCTTCTGTAGGTCGGTCGGTCAGTTTTTCCTTCTGTTCGTCCATTAATCCGTCCGGCTATCTGCCTTAGTTTCTCCCTCTATCCGTCGGTCAAAAAAGGGAGCCATTCAATTATGTTTGATTGATTCTCCTACCTATTCCAAACCTTCAAGGTCTCCTGAGATCCTGATAGAACGCACATGCCATCTGAACTAAGGCTGATGGTCCTACGAAGGGAAATCATTCGGTCACTCAAACATTTTTGATTATTTTTCAAACTCCAATGGAAGATTAGTGCTGTGTTCTAACTCCTTGGATGCAAGCTTATTTCTAAAGTTTAAAGATGTTTGGCTTGCAATTAATGGGAGTAATCTATTCATCTATACCTCTTTAAAGTTAATCATCTCTCCTACTCCTTCCACCAACAACGACTAGGGTGTGAAAAAAATCTGGACAGCATTTTGGGGCTGTTTTATGGGACATATTTCCAAGATGGTGAGTATTTCGTACCCCAAGAAGTCCCACAATGCACTGCAATGCCAACTCGATTATGCCAATTATGCAATTGTTGCCATGGAGGTGGATGTGTTATGTTTGTAGAGCTTTCCATGTTATTTTGTCGACCTCCCCCCACTGCTAACAATCCCCTTAATATTAACTGATAATATTGACTGATAATATTGACTGATAATATTGACTGATATCACACGTAGATGAGCTTGGCGTTGGTGCTTGGGTGGGAGGAGCCTCGGGAACTCGGCAGAGGTCAGTGGTTACTATGGCAACCCTATCACCTCCCACCCAGCACCGTCACACTGACTTGGCAGTGGAATACTTACCTATACTTACCTTAGTGGAGGGCGGGTGGGGAAAAAAATAGCGTTGGTGTAGCTTGCAAACTGCGTAAGCTAGCATTAGCGAAATCGGATAGCACATGGCGTTAGCGAAATTGGATAGCACCCGATGCAGGCCTCGTCCCCCGATACCATCTTTTTATCATTGATCTCATTGCGTGAGAAATTAATTTGTTTATCAGGTGGCCACGAAGCTATTAATTGATGACAGATACTTGCAATAAGTGGCAACCTAGTTCAAGTCTAACTTTGCTTAAATATTTTATTTAACCACATATAAAGCGTTACCTTACGTCTGAGCGGTGTCCAGGCTGTCTAACGTGTTCTACAAGGGAAGACTGTGGAATCTGGCCAGAAACTGGAATATTATGGACTTCTATAGTGTTATTTTGGAGGAGCAGCAGCACCTGAAATATGAAGATCCAAACAGTGAGAAGGAATGAAGCAAAGGAAAATAAAATCAAGTAGTAGTAGTAGTAGTGGTAGTAGTAGTACAAAGGAAGGAAGCAAGGAAGGAAGGAAGCAAGGAAGCAAGGAAGGAAGGAAGCAAGGAAGGAAGGAAGCAAGCAAGCAAGCAAGCAAGCAAGCAAGCAAGCAAGCAAGCAAGCAAGCAAGCAAGCAAGCAAGCAAGCAAGCAAGCAAGCAAGCAAGCAAGCAAGCAAGCAAGCAAGCAAGCAAGCAAGCAAGCAAGCAAGCAAGTATGAATGAATGAATGAATGAATGAAAGAAAGAAAGGGAGAAAGAAAGGATGAAAGAAAGAAAGAATGAAAGAAAAAAGAAAGAAAGAGAGAGAGAGAGAGAGAAATAAATAAATAATGAATGAGAGAAAGAAAGAAAGAAAGGGAGGAATCGAAGGAAGAAATCAAAAGAGGCATCACATCCTTCATCATGCTAAAGCTAAAATTAAGACAAACCTTAACATCTTCAGCAGTAAATGTTTGATGCAGGTCAAAAGCTCTGTCGAACAAAAGTAACTGAATCAAACTATTATAGTACTATATTGCTTGTCAATCAAAGTCTTACCATGACCTCACCGGAAAACACAAAGTTTTCAAGGAAACATGTCTATGGAAGGCCATGGAAACTCGATACTCTAGTTTTAAGTTCCAAATAACCTCTGTGTTGATACTCATCTACTCATGGTTAGTGTCGATTTTGTTAAGAATATTGATAAAGTCCAGTGAAAATCCGCGCAATTTCCAAGTGTTTGTATGATTGAAGTCGTGCATTCTTTACTTTACCGTTGGTATTTGTGAATATATTTAGACGATGATACGAGGCTAAGTCTGAGTAAATGAGTCTATAATCAAGAAACACAGCGATAATTTGGAACTCAGTATTGATAGACTTTGCTATACTATTAGCATACTTTGTTTTGGCTGAGACTCGGAGTGTAAATACGCGAACAAATTCATCCTCAACTGTTCTGGTTATTGAAATGTCTTCCAACTGAAAAAAAGAAAAGAAAAAAACTAGAAAATACTGGGGGTGGGGAAGGTGGGGCGTAATTTATTTGTAGATTTAACATGCTGCAACACTTTATTGTAAAGCAAAGGAAAGGAAGGAAAGAAAGACAGGAAAGAAAGGAAAGAAAGGAAAGAAAGGAAAGAAAGGAAAGAAAGGAAAGAAAGGAAAGAAAGGAAAGAAAGGAAAGAAAGAAAAGCGAAGGCAAGGCAAGGCAAGGGAAGGAAAGGGCAAGGAAGGGAATTGAAGGGAAGGGAAGGAAATGGAGAAATGGAAAGAATATTAACAGGGAAATAGAAAGAAAAATGCAGGAATAAAGGAGATCAAATTTCAATATGAACCTTTGCTTTCTCTGGGTCAGTGGCTTCTTTTCTGTAAAAAAAAGGCTGATCTTAATATAGCCATACAGAGGTTGAGGTGAAAAAACTGGTATTGCAGTGCATTGTGGGACTGTTCTAGGGTGGAGATATTTTCAAGATGGCGTCTATTGCGTCCCCTGAAACAGTCCCAAAGCCTTCACCCAGGTTTTTTCTTAATCTCGGAATGGTTGGTACGATAACAAACAGGCAATCGAAGGCTTTTCAACTTGTTTAAATAAGATGTATTTTTTTAGTGGAAACGGTCTATATAAGATGTTCAGCGTCATCTCAAACTACCAGGTGATCTCGCCTTGAAACGCGCAAAGGATTATTTGTCAAATTATTTGTCTCCTATTTAATAAACAAGAATGTTATTATTTTTTACACTAGTGAAGTTACAGTGAAACTTCCTCAAGCGTGAACACTTAGAGGTCATTAATGACTTCATTTTTGGATTCTTGATTTCATTTTTCGATTCGAAGATTCATTAATGAAAACGAATCTTCAATTTTCAAAAAATAATAATTTGAAAATTCGAATAAATTGGCTTGTAGGCTCTTGTTTATAGCGCAAACAGAAGGTAAGTTCATTAATATTAGATATTCCTAGAACAAAAGTTGTTTTTTCATTTCAGTTGCATATATAATTCGCTTTCTTATATAACAGGCTTTGAAGATTCGAAACGAATAATGAAATCAAGAATCCAAAAATGAAGTCATTAATGACCTCTACGTGTTTACGCTTGAGGTAGTTTCACTGTAATAAATAACGGAGATTGTTTCTCAATTTTTAATTATCCCTGCAAGCGGCACAAATCGACGAATGAGCGTGTGCGTACATATATCAGCATAAGACGTAAATTGTGATTTATAATATTCACATGCGTGAAAATACTAAATCATCTTCTTGTATAATTTTAGACAAACATAGAGTTTCTATTGGCCAGACGACTATTGATTCTGAGACGATATTCAATGCTTTAACGGTGAGGTTTCCTAAGTTTACCAAAGCGGAAATTCCCCTTAAACGCTGGGTATTTTTTTCCTTTTTTAAAAATCCTGAGTATCGACTCTTCTCTGATATTCAGGTCTCTTAACCATTAAACAAAAGATAATTCTGTTAAATATTTAAGTGGTTCAATCTTGACAACACGTGCAAGCGTGGCGACACATTTAGTATTCCAAACTAGACGCCCTATAGGCGTTTACTCGGGCTACTAATCTTCTACGAAGTTTTAGGAAATGAAAGGACTGGGATAGAAAGAAAGTCCAAAAATAAGCAGTCTTGGACTGCATGTGGCTAGTGCTTATGGAACACAATTTTGTTAATTTCTTTTAATGCTTTTAATTGAGAATAAAATAAGTCCGCACCGAAGGCTAAGATATTACGACTGATGCTACACACGAGGTTGAATGTAGCCCTATACAAACCAACTTTACTTAAGACCGGAAATGACGAATCCATCGGGCTGGATAGAATTAAATATTTTGACGTGGCTCAAAATAAGCCAATGCTTTTAATTAAGAAGAGCCAGTGTGATTTCCTGAAGAATGTTCATAATTTGTTTTTTTCTCTAACTCTTATGATAAAATAGAAATTTCGGCAAAGTTTTGTTATTTACTGGAAATTAGAAATTACTTGTTGGTATTTAGTTGTGATCTGTCAATTGGCTGTCTTGGACTCACTGTTCCAAGAATTAGAGAGAATAAGAGAAAAATATCATATGCCCTTGGATTTGAACCCACGTCTTCGGTATTCTAGTCCGATGTGTTAACCACTACACTACAAGGACCAACCACGCTGGTAACGCAGCCAGAATATGAAATGTAGGGTATTCGTGAGGATCCCAGAGCGATATTTTTTCTCTATAGGTAAGTTGAACACCGTAAATGTACGCAGATAATTATCTGCGTGGTTGGTCCTTGTAGTGTAGTGGTTAACACATCGGACTAGAATACCGAAGACGTGGGTTCAAATCCTGCCAAGGGCATATGATATTTTTCTCTTATTCTCTCTACTTCATTATATACACACCGAACGCATAATTTATTACTACTTTACTATGTCTATTATCTGCGTACATATTTACGGTGTTCAACTTACCTATAGAGAAAAAATATCGCTCTGGGATCCTCACGAGTGCCCTACATTTCATATTCTGGCTGCGTTACCAGCGTGGTTGGTCCTTGTAGTGTAGTGGTTAACACATCGGACTAGAATACCGAAGACGTGGGTTCAAATCCTGCCAAGGGCATATGATATTTTTCTCTTATTCTCTCTACTTCATTATATACACACCGAACGCATAATTTATTACTACTTTACTATGTTCCAAGAATTGATTGGTTCTTCCACTTCCTCAGCACTGAAAATATTATCATAACTTCTAATTCATTTACAAGTGCAAATAAACATTGATTGATTGAGAGTACAGTGGAAAACAACAGAAAATACATATTTAACCCAAGATTCTGAAATAATTTTAAGTAATAGAACAGTACATGAACAAAAATACAACGATATTTAACACATTGGTATTGTTTGTTTTGAGTTTGTGGTCATGAGCAAATGACGTTCCACAACGTGTGTTGTCACTTCATGTTGGACCAGGAGAAAATATTCTGGTAGAGAAATAGCTACCCTGCGAGCAGAGTCTCCTTTCAACTCCTCTACGGGCGAGAGAAGGAAAGGAGACTGCAGAAATCGTGCAGAATGTTATTTGAGCATGCGCAGCGGTTGCTAAGAAACTAACTCATTCAAAAGATCATTCGTTTCATAAATGGTTTCCGGTCCGAACGCGTTTCCGCTTCAAAACATGTTTATAGCCTCATGACCCCAGTGAAAGATGATCTCGTGTTCTACATTAAATTTTCATAAGCGGAAATTTGGTCGCTCATCGGTGCCTAGGGTGGAGTTATTACCACAACGAGGGTTCGTAGGATATCAACTAGTGTTTGGATCGATTTCTTGAAGATGTTTGATCTTCAGAGTTACAAGCTGGATAATAAGTGACTTTTCGTGACCCATCGGAAGCGAAACAAACGTGTCTGTGACATCCATAAAACACGACGCGGGCTCAATTTTGGTCATTGGCCATATTATTTAATACAGACTCGCGCATCAAAACTAGTTTAAACTAGTATGAAACCTGAAATTATGTATCTAATTATCCAGATTCTTGGATAACGGCACTACAAAAGAAATACACGATTTCTGCAGTCTCCTTTCCTTCTCTCGCCCGTAGAGGAGTTCAAAGGAGACTCTGCTCGCAGGGTAAGAAATAGCCCGATAAGTTAACAAACCTAAATAACGTCTCATTATGCAATCTTAAGAGATCAAATAAAACTGTGATAAACTCATGAATAAGGCAAATAATTGCTTCAATAGCTAACCTCTCATGAAACGACCAACATTGCAGGTAGCCCGAGTAATAATATGTTATAATATATGATTTAGAGTCGTTAAATATAAGCCTTCGTTCTGGGCTTTTCAATATGGAAATGAAATAGCTCTGGAACTCAGATTTTTAAAACAGAAACAAAATTAAACCAAAACATAAAGAATGTGAAAACTCAAAAGTCTGGTACCATAACAACACAGGTAGGTGGCTTTTGTATTCCTTGGGTTTTCGATTTTTTCCCCCAGGGAGTGACATGTTGAAGGGTTATACGTAGATCACACGTCAAGGTTTTTGAATAAATTTCCTTGGTTAAGTTTCGTTTGTTTGCTTTCCAACGCTACAGTACTGTCAGCTCATAATTTAAATCAGACGTGTTTTGAAATCTTATACTTACTATGACAGAGTGACCTCGAAAGGAGTTTTGCATTTTGACCTTCCCAAACAGGCTTGACTTCAGTTATGAGTTTTCGCTTGCGAAAAATTAGCATCGTACTCTTCGTGTTCAGTTTTTTCGTAGGAATACAGTTCGTCTCTTTTGTTTGGTTGAATTCAAAAGGAAAGACAATCAACTATTTACAAGGATTTCAACATCTAAACCACAATAACAGTCATAATGGTAGTTCTATGAGAAGCCCTAGAGAACCACGATCATTCATAATTCGTAAAGAAAGTAAAATTACAAACGATGTAGCAATCCGAACGGAAACTAAAAGCCCGCAAAGAACGACTACTTCACGACAGACTTCTCCATCTACAACCACGAGCAATAATTCAAAAACAGCAAAGACAATTGATATGGAAAATGAATACCATCCGCTTGTAAACTTCTCGTTCGTGTGGCCAGAAACGATCCCAGATTTGAAAGGCGAACGAGACTTTTTTCTGGTTGTGCTCGTGAATTCAGCTGCTAAAGGAAAGAAGTACAGAGCTCGCCGTAATGCCATCAGAAAAACATGGGCAAATATGACTAATTGCGAACATTCGACAATGAAGCAAAATCCTACATTACAACAGCTCAAATGGATTCTAGTATTTTCTTTGGGGAAGGCAGACGATCCTGGCGAAAACGAAGCAAACGCCGAAGAATTTAAAAATTACAACGATTTAGTAATTGGCAATTTTCGTGACCATTATCTGAATAATGTCGTTAAAGTATTTATGGGTGAATTGTGGGTATCAACAATAAATGTCCGTTATATTCTCAAGACAGATGATGATGTTTATGTTCGAATACCTTCGGTTATCGAATGGCTTGTGGTGCAGAACTACCCCAGGTCATACTACGGCGGTGCTCCATATTTCAACTTTAAAGTAGATCGGAACCCTAACGGAAAATGGGCAGTGAGCAAGCGATATTTTGAAGAGGATATTTTCCCTCCTTTTTGTGCTGGAGCTTTTTATGTTCTTTCAACAGATATCTTAAGTCAAATGTTTAATTATGTCCGACGAAGGAAACCATTTCATACGGACGATGCCTATGTTGGCATTGCCGCTCGAGATTTGAAGATTTCCGTTAAAAGAATCCCAGGTCTCCTACTTGAGGACAATATGCCAATTTTTCTAGGTAGTTTTAGTGATTGTAGGTTATTACAAGCCAGAGGATTTGGACACAGTATTGAGCCCCCTTTAATGAACACGCTTTTTAATCGATTAGACGAACTATGTGTCAGAAACGCTACTTGTTAACCGACATAAGGAAGGATTTATAACTTCATTGGTAATATTAAGAATTCTACGGTTTACTGAATAGCACATGTAATACTAGTACCAGAACACGTTGGTATTTGTATTGGAACACTGTCTGTTTTTCAATAATTTTAAAATTGAAATGATAGCTCAGTTGAGCACGGATTATAAATTATAGGCCGTTAGCTAGAGGTTTTTTTCGGCCATGCAGTCACACAACGCATTATGCTGCACGACATTTTGCTCAAGTAGAAAAAGATCCTACTTTAACAACATTGTCTGCAATATTGCGCGCAACTTTGCACCGTATGTCCATGACACGCGACAGAACACGTTAAAGTATTCTCTCTCTTTGACCATTGAAGGGAAAAAAATTTAAAACCCAAACAACTTTAATATTTTCTAATAATTAGTTTTCGAAATCACAGATAGAGCACTTGCTGTAAAACCATAGCCTCCTTCGCAAACGTTGTTAGGGTCGTCACGCAACGCTTCTCTCACCACCAACTAGAGAAGATATTGCGTCTGCAAAGTTGACGCTAGTAAAACCGTGAAATAAAAACAAAGTTGATACTGGCAAAGAGTACTATTGAGTGACTAATAGTTGCTATCATTCAATCAGAGCATAATTACTGCTCATAATAACAAAGTTTTTTCAAGTAAACTTTGAAAAGGTCCCTGCGGGGTTAGGATTTAGTAGCCTCTACAGAATTCGTGTCCTTGCTGTATTGACTCTTTTTAATTGACGCGGTTTTCTTTGTTATTCACAAGGCTTTATTTTTATGACCCTCATTATAAATGAGAGGTCAATATGTAGTTAGTTATTAACCAACCTCGCATTTATAATGAGCAACATTTGATAGAAAACCTTCTCAAATGATAAATAAAATACTAAATTACCGAGAACGGAGATAATAAGCCTATACATCCCTCTGGCCTGCGGCCCTCGGGATCTATATGGCTTCCTGCATCCGTTCTCGGTAATTAAATCTTACTGCGGCCTCGTGTTTGTAAACCCGATACAGCATGGCCAATCATTCTTCAAACTTCACCTATTTATCAGTATGAACTTTGTTTTTATTTGGAGTTGTTACAGCATGGAGTAATTTTCATAAACCCGTGAAATAAATGTTAGAAAAAAATCTTTTTTTTTGTTGGTTCTGCTTTCTTTTGGTTATCTTGGTTAACTTGAAATCGTAATGTAACTTGGAATCATAGTGGAACATGCGCGCGGGAAACATATTATCTTGTTTACCCAGGGCCTTAGACTCTTTTATACAATACCTCAAAAATTTCACGGTTTTGCAATATTATGTTATAAAGGTAGAGCGCATGCAGTAAAACTATAAAATAAAAACAAAGTTGATACTGACAAATAGTAACTATTTAGTGACTAATAGTTGCTAGCACTCAACCAGAACATTTATTAAACAAAAAACACAAATGGTCTCTTGTGTATTTGTCTATGTATGAATGTTCTGGTTCATTTTTATTCCTTTGAATAGCTTTTATAGGCTTTCAATAAGCCCCGACTCTATACCACAATTGATTTTAAAATTCTTTCATATTAAAACTTTTGATTCCTTAGAGAATACAGAAACAAATAATTAAATAACAGAAGCAATGTGAAAAGGGTTATTGTCTAGAGACGGGGGTAAAACGTCATCTCGCTTCAGGCTTATACATAAAACTCTAATTCTATTGTTTTCGATTGGGGCTGGAATTTTGGGGGGTTCTAGTCCCATTTCCGAACCCCAATTTAGATCAAATCCAGACAGGAGCGACAGAATTTTACCTCTGGGTTCCCGTGATGATCTTCTTTGTTAGTGTGATTAAAGAAAATTAAATAAATAAAACAATAACGTTTTTTTTAGCTACACAGCATGCGTTGCACGTTTCCATGAATGAGGATTTTAGTATAAAGACCTTATTTCTTTAACGTTGCTCTTCGCAAAATTTTTTAGTTTGGAGCAATTGTTTGCATAAAAAATTCTGTTATGTAGAAGGTACATATTGCATAATATGCGAATATAAAGCCCCCCTAAGAAAAACGTCATATAGAACACAGGTAGACCAAGCTTCTATAGTTTTTTATCGTATCTCGTTGAGCGCGCGCAGTAACAATGACAGGAATGGGGTCGAGAGTGAACGTTACACATTTTTTGTGACACACACAACACAGGGAGCCCAAGCCTTTTTTGGTTTTAACAAATCTTGTTTGGAGGATTTTAGGGTTTTTTTTTACATATTAACATAACATACCTTTGTTTTTTCCTGGCTCTTTTCATTTTTTTCTGTAACGATTTATTGATTTCTTCTTCCGTGGCAATTTTAAACAACTCTAGTTGAGAATCATTTCCCTTAAGATAGAACAACGCAGAACAACGTCATTTAATGTTGGTCATATTTTAACCTTATACTACTTCCCTTTTCCCCATTCCCTTCTCTTCATTTGAAGTCTCTCTTCCAATAGACCCCTTGCATATGTGACATCAAAGGAGCTTAACTTGGAGGAGAAAAGAAAATAATTCCAATCTCCTGAGAACTGGAAAAATTGTAACGTCCTCAATTGAGCTGCATTTCGACCTGATGCAAAGGGTTTATAGCCAACTTTCGATACTCTGGTTGAGGGATGAAGCATGATACAATCTGATTATGATTACATTGATTGGTTTCCCTGGAGCCCGTTGAGGGGGGGGGGGGGGGGGGGTACTTCCCTATATTCACTATACAGGTACTTGCAACCAAACATGGTATGGTTTTCAGCGATTCTACTCTAAAACAGGTTATATAAAATCGCGCTCGCTCGGGACAGGGTATGTGAAATCACGTTCTCTCCTCTCCGGAACAGGGTATCCATTTTCGGAATACCAGAACAGGGTATAATTTTCAGCAATTTTACTCTGGAACAGGGTCAGGGTTCAGGGGGCTCAGCGGCTTATCCCTACCATAAACGGCAAGACTACCCCCTCCCAGGCCCCGGAGCCTTGACTCTAAATGTTTTGTGCTTGACCACTCAACCACAATATGCAAACTTGGCTCTTTTCCCACACTTCCACTTCTGCGTGTATACAAAAAGTCCCTGTGGACACCCAATATTTAATATTTTAACAGGTCCTTGCCAGTACCTGCCACGTAAATCATTAAAATCATTTTATAAAAAAATTTAATGCATCTTATCTATCATGGGTTTCTTCAGCTAGTTCCTGTGTCCTCAACCCCACCCCTCCCCCACAGACTGTCAGATTGTTTTTAGTCTTTATTACTTACCAAACAACCAAGTATTTGACCTGAGTTGGAAGAATGTAATGAGGTGACTCTAGCTCGACTCTGGCGAATTACTGAGCCAAGAAGTAAACATGTCACTGGCTGACTCTCCTGAAACAAACGCAAGCAATCATTTCAAGTAAGGGATGAATTCAAAAGATTATTTATATGGGTTGCCTGTGGTGTTGAGATCAAGGATCCTTGAGGGACGTTATCTTACCTGTTTATCACTCTGCAAAACGTCAGGCTCATTTTCCAAGTCAGCATCATTTGCTGAACGCTTAGCACCAAGTTTTGATGCTGGAGCATCCTGCATTTTGTCAGAATAACTGATCTTCCACACTCTTAACTCACTGTCCCCACAACCAGTAACCAGTCTTGATTCATTATTTGCAATGACAAATCCCCATACCTTGAAAAATAATGCATAGATTATATAATTTGAAACCATAGACTTTTCTCATAAATGGCCACCAAACGTGGTTGGGACTAGAGACAATTGAATGGAAGCGAGGTCAGAAAGGCTTCATGAGTAAAAAGTCTACTCGATATTTGTTTCAAAGTTTTCATCTCACCAATTTGAATCCTTTTAAGCCTCTTTTGAAGTAAGGGTGAATGAATTTGACACAAAATATCGTACTGTTCTATCGTACTTTGTTTACTAATGAGGCCTTTCTGACCTTGCTTCCATTCAATTGTCCCTAGTCCCAACTGCGTTTGGCGCCATTCATAAGAAAGGTGTATAAATCATACTTTTTTCGCATTCTGATTGGCTAATTTACTACCGTCATGGGTCTAATATGGATAATAAGAATTTAGGATTAAAAAATATTAGAATAATAATTCTAAAAAAATTTTGTCCTAAAGGAAATCTTCATCATATAGCGTGTGCACATGCTACTCATGCAGTCACATCAGTGTACACTATCAATTTCTGGATGCACGATCGAGCATGCTTATTAACCAGTTAGAGCACGCAATAAAATTTTTATTTTACCAAACTTATCCAAATTCATTGAATTCTGAAACAATCTCTGGTCCCTATACATAACAGTACCTCACTTCTGTGACCAACCAATGTCAAGAAACAGTGTTGAGTATCAAGATCCCACATCTTTACCAACATGTCCTTTGAACTACAATGAATAAGCATAGTTCTTTGAGAATGAATAATATGAATACACCAAAGTGAAACTTAACCAATTTGTTGTTGTTCTGGACTGACTAGCCCCTCATTCATGTTAAGAGGAAATGTTTTTCAATAATGAGCAATATAATGGCAAAAAGCGCCAAAAACATGTTTTGGGTTAAAACTCAAGACCTTTTTTTAACATTTAGAAACTTTCGATCAGTGTACTATGATTAAATGCTTATTTGAAGCGGTATTTTCAATTGTATGAAGATGTTTTGTTGTATTTGTGTTAGAATGTTGCTTTGTCAGGCTTTTTTATAGAAAATGTATGGGAAATAAGCAAATGAAGGCCTAAACCTCATTTTTGATTCAAATTTTTACTTTGCATTAACACTTTGATTCCACTTTCATCTCCACTTCCAAACAAGTTAAACTTCCTGAATAACAAGATTTTAGCCTTGTACAACAGCCTTTCCTCAAGAAAATAGTTTTTGGGGCTCACCGCTTGAATACGAAAAGAATTCTTTCTTAAAAAGCTTTTGTGTTTCCAAATGAACACAAGGCTATAGTCAGTCAGTCCAGATCAACAGCAAATCAAACTGAATGCCATAATTTCAATTCAATGTTAAGAAAAACAAATTATTGTTCATAAGGGGTAAGGGAATAGGAGTGCTATTCAAATTTCTAAGTGGGTCTAATTTCTGAGAAGGTAACAGACAGGATTAGAATTTTAAAATGCGAAGTTGAAGAAAAAAAGTCATACCTCACTTTCAAAAAGTGGGGAAGAGTTGGAGATTTCAAGGGGTAGTGAGGGTCTGAGTAGGGTATGATCTAATACTATTTTTATCCCAACCTCGTCACAAGAACATTTTTCTTTCTTAGAAAGCGGCATTGAGTTACCATGCCCTTATGACCATGCAGTCTGCAACACATTAAACAAGAAAAATGTGAATTATCGATGGAAAGACAAATGTATAAAATATATATCCATATAGTGTAGTTCCAGAAACTATCTATATACACCCAAACCCCACCCCACCCCCCCCCCCCACCCATGAGTAATGTCCATGAAGTAAGACACCCCTACCCAAGCATCTAGACATTCCAATTTTCTTTCATATGAACTCTGTAATTTTGTTCTTTTACTCTGACTCCCCCACACCCCACCCCTCGGAAATTCCAAACTTCTTCTGTGTTGAGTGGGGAGGGGATATGGATAGCTTCTGGAAGGTAACTGGTCGCTTCGCAACCACACATTTTCGCTACCAGTCATTTCTCTACCACCCAGAGTCCCTTCGCTACCATCATGAAGTCATTTCGCTACCATTGGAAATTACCAAAACAAAACTTCAATGAGACTTGTTAAAGAGAAGCATAGTCTCTTGAAAGACATTTGTATATGGTTTTGAGGCACATTTGGAGCGATCATTTCATGATATGATCAGTGAAAGTGAAGACTAAACGCGACCAAGAACAGCGTTCACTTAGTTACCACATCAAGTCCATTTCTACCAACTTATGACTCGGATGACTTTATTTCCCCATACTCTAATCTATGAAATGTGTGTTTTGGGTAGCTTTATCATTCTTTATAATCTTTTTACTTGCCAAAGTTCGAGAAAAATACAAAATACCTTATGCACGAAACATTGATCGACAAGCGACGCCACATATATAAATTCATAGATATAAACTTATCTTAATTTAACTTAATATTTACCTGTATAAACCTGATTCATTAATAACATCCCATAATATAACATCAGTATCCTAAGTGAAATCATACGTGTATTATTCATCAATTATTGCTTACAGAATTTTTAGTAATTTTTGCATTTCCCTCACCAAGGAAGTGAAGTGGGGAATTAGATTTGACTTTTGTTATTATACCATTTACTCTTACAATATTATACTGTCTGCTGGTTTCTATTTTAGACCATGTCTCATTCCCCTTAGAATTGAATCAGTTATTGCATGAGTGGAAACCTAAGGTACCATCTTACAGCACATGAACAGTTTATGAAGTGATGTAACATCGAAATGCCTTCCCTTTGACTTCTAATAATTCCACCAATCATAATATATACTGTATGGTATGACAGTCACTATAGTACGATTACAAATTTGCCTTATTGATTCCCACGCAGACAACAAAAACACTCTATAGCTTACCCTTCCTCCTGAGGCTAACAGCCCACAAGAATGGTCAAACTGTAAAGCAGAAACAGCTGATCTATGTCCACTGAAATGTAAAGACAATAGAAGAATTCAAACACTCATTTAAAAAAAAACAATTTTAACCCTCTGGGACTATCTAAGTCAGGGAATGGCAACTCACAGATCGAACCCTGAAACAACCTCTGGGCGGATCTAAGACAGGGCAAGGCTAACTTACAGATCTAGCCCTAAAAACAACCTCTGAGCTGATCTGACTCAGGACATGGCTATCTCACACACTGTACACTGAAGACACTGTTTCATTACAGCTACAATAAAATTGTTAGTTTCAAACTCAAATTCACACAACATCTTTGTCCTAGTGCTCTTGGTTTGATTGATTGGTTTATCAATCGTTATATTAACCACAACCCGATTAGCTCAGTTGGTAAGAGCGTCTGCCTATTGTGCGGGAGGTTGTGGTTCAAGCCTCGGCCAGACCAACACTCAGGGTCTTAAAATAACTGAGGAGAAGTTGCTTTCTTTGTAATTACATCTTCAAATGGTTAGACCTTCAAGGAAAAGCTAATAAACAAATATTAATGTTTATCATACAGACAGACATATTAAGAGATTCCTATGAATAAATCACTTGTTACAGACCTCAAAGTAACCTGTGAAGTTCCATCTGAAAGTTTCCAAATTTTTATACTACCATCTTCATACCTGTAAAATAATATATAATAAAATATAATATAATAACAAGAACAATAATAATAATGATGATACTAACAATAATAATGATAGCAATGAAATGTAAAGTAATAACCGAAACAAGAAAGAAAAAATACAACTATCATACATGCAGATGTATGATAATACTATAGATGTTATAGTAATGATAAAGAGGTAAATTATACACCATGAAAAAAATGAAAAAAATGACGTTTCAGATGCTAGTCCTTTGTTTTACTCCAATGAAGGACTAGCGTCTAAAACGTCAGTAAGTTTTTTCATCTTTTCACGGTGTATAATTTACCTTTTTATCATTATTGTTTCATTAGAAACACTGACGCAGCTCACACTAGTATTAGCTAGTTATACCTTCCTATAGATGTTATAGTCATTTGATACTGTAGCAGTACTGTTAAATTGATTCTTGATCAGTATCATAGCACTTAGGAAAGGCTAAAAGCACCCATGCTTATGCAACAACCTAGGTGTTGTATTTTTGAACTGTACATGGACATAGCTGTTTTATTTGTTTATGTTCACTCCGGTTTTAGAATGAATAACAACTCTATCAATCTACTCCTTACCCAACTGCTAGGCTCTGTTGGTCAGCACTGATAGCCATTGCTGTAACTTCCCATTTGCTTCCTTTCAGAACTCTAACCTAAAATAAAATGCATGTAAACATAAAGACATGAGCTTATAAGATAAGCTTAAGTTTTAACAAAGTTTATTATTTTGTAAGGAAATAATATCTTAAGATCTTTCATAGCTGAATTTGGCTGAATTTGGCTATATCAAAATTTAAGAATCGTCGACAACCGCAAGTAGATTGATTGATTTAAAAGAAAAAATATATGCACATTAACACGAGCTGTAAAAAATGTGAAATGAAAAGATCGTTTTACTTTTTCTTCTTTTTTTGTGTCCCAAATAAACACATCTTCAAGTGCAGGAACAACTGCCAGTTGAACGCTGGATTTCAAGCCTAAAACTTTCCCTTCCACAAACAAAACATTAGCCTTAAGGCTCCCAACGAGACCAAAACAGCCTGTGGGCTCGTATCGCAGGTAAGATTTAGTCAAAACCATTTTAAATTATCACAAAGATTTAGTAAATTTAGTGAAGTTTGTCCGCCATGTTGGCACGTGCAGCTACAACACCACAGGTAGACCAAACCTCAAAACACAATTATACACAGGTAGCCCAGAGGAGGATCTACTGCGGGTAGTCCAACTGAGAGTCCTTCGTATAGCTTTAACTTTATTTGAAAATTTTCCTCACTTTTTTTATGGCAGGTTTTATTGATCAAAGTTAACATTGTTTAGATAGAGTTTAAATCATTTTAAAGAGATTTTTAATTTAATTTTAGTGGTTTTGTGCCACGAGAGCTGTGAGACTTCTGTTCTCATTTCCGAGGTTTAAAATAATTTGTTTGCATTTTGTGAATTTTTTAATTGTGTATTTTTATCAAACATTTTTAAAAGCCTTTTGTAGTTCGTTAATGTGGTTTACCTGTTGGGCTTCCTTTGGCCATGGCGCGGCCGCGTCTCTTGAACCTGAAAATTGGCGGGAAAATCAAAAAATTTCTCGCAACATTTTTGAGTGTGCAAAAAACATAAACTTGTCGTCAAAATTTTAATTTTTCCTTCATTTTTGAGATTTTTTGGTTTAATCTAATTTAAATTTAGGTCAATGTGAGTCGTTAGTTTTCGAAATATGATTTTTTAAAAGTTCTGAATCAATTTATTTCGATAGTTTTGTCTTTAAAAAGGCTAGCCTTTAATGGTCTTGCTGTTGTTCGATAATGGAGCAGAAAACCATACATGAACGAGTATTTGAATGGCTTTGTATCTGTAACAGTTTGGAAAAACTCAAGAAACAGTGTCAGGAACATCTAAAAGATTATACAAAGGTTTGATAAACTCAATTTTCAAAATCATACCATTCTGAATTCAGTTTAGCAAAATCAACGATGTACGATACCTTGCCTTTGAACTCGGGATCTTTTTTTCAGGGAAAATTGGTTTACCGATTTGTTTTATCGATTGATCTCGCAGAATTCATAAATTTTGATGGTAAGACAATTGTATAAATACATGGTGGGAATAAATGAAATTAACTAGTCTTAGACTGATAAGGATCCAAGCCAGGACCAATTTGGTCAGAATTTTTGTTTATTGAAAATTTTTCGTTTTTTTTTTTGTTTTTTTTGTTTCCATGTAGCATTCCTTGGTAATCTCGCCCTGCACAGTCCTTTGAAACTAGGATCTCTTTTTCAGGAGGTGAGTTTCAATTCAATATAATTAATAAACAAATAAACAATAGTACATTATATAATTATTTCCGCCATGTTGGAGGATAAGTTCATAAGTTATGACATACATTTATTGTAAGTTTCTCTATTTACTTCTAATCTTTACTTGTAATCAAGTGTAGATAATATGCATATGATAATATTACCAAGTTTTATTTCGAAATATCGCAGAAATGAGGTGTCATTAATGATATTTTCATAGGTTTGCTATATCACGATTAATACTCTGAATTGGATTCCGGAAGTTACCTCTTCTGCGCAAGTCCTTGTAGTCCTCAGATTCTCAACTGTCCCACAGTTGCAAGAGTAAGTAAGGAAATAAAATTCTATAAAAATAAAATCTCAAAAAGTCCAGTTAAGCTAACTGATGGCAGTGTTATTTACTGACAGATATACATCGACTGACCGTAGGAGTTTGATGAACAATACTCGCATTCATACTGGCACGTTTAGCATTGTGGGCGTGGTATGTGCTATGACTGGCGTCACCCAATACACGTGAGTACTGCCCCACGAAACATCTAACTGTACAAGGTCTATGCTTAGCTTTTTGTTAAAGAGCTTTAAAGAAAAAGAAATTAACGGCATAGTTTTGATTTTATACCGATTGCGCGTGACTTAAATATCCGTCATGGCTAGTTTCTCAAAACGCTTCCCACATGGAAAAGAGTGACTATGAATGTTAAGACATCAGCGAAGAAATCAACATATCGGGTATGCTGTTCATAGCAAGGGGTTAATCATTTATGGTCTAGGGGCCGACTAACCTCTCCCTTAGGCTTCGGCCGAGCTTCCTGATCAGTCTGTAAATCCAGGGATAGCGGTGTCGGGGCCGAAATCTCCGGCGTAGCCGTAAATGCTTCGCGCTGCCATACGACGGTTCAGCACTCGATGTCTGGAAGTATGGTCCTTAATAACCAATCAATATAAAAGAAAAACAAATAAACAAAAAATAATATCAAAAACAATATTTCCTAGGGATCCGTAGTACGCACGCGCGGTGTATTCGAAAGAAGGCCCAACATCCACTGTACAACCCACTGTACTAAACTTTTTTTGAAATATTAAAAATGATGATTTATATTACATATTTTCTCGTTGATAATAATGATTCTTGAAAAACCATGTAATTCATTTCATATTACAGACAAAGTGCACGATTTTATTGCCCCATCTCAACTTGCTTTGGATCATCTCGTTGTTGTTACATACGAGTTCACCTTGCTGGTAGTACTGAAGCACTTACTACAGGGTAAGGATCAGCCATTCCTTAAAGTCTGTGACTGATCTAGAAGGATGGGTGCACATACATCTCTCCCTTTTCCCCTGATCAGCTATTGAAACTAATAATCCCATGTTTTATGCTTTTTTGTTACCTCTCAGGAAGATTTTTACTTGTAAATACTGTGGAAGTACTTTGGAGGAAGACGCAACCTGCCGTACTCTGTCAGGTACTCTAATTTGATTGACTAAAATTTCGCACCCCTTTTAAGACCAGGCCTAAATCAATCAACTGAAAACTTAAAGAACTAAGTGTTCGAGTCTGTGTTTTGAATCCAGATAAATGCATTATACATGTAATAAGTCCAGAGAGCCTAACCAGCAAGACCTGGATCGGTAATCATCAATTATGGACTCGCCATCAAGCAGTGCCTATTTATGTCAGAGGTATGTATATGCTGCAGGTTACAGCTTCAAAATCTATATAAAAATGACCCAAAAAGGAAGCATTTGTAGCCTGCGTGCAGCCAGACCTTTCTTTCAGACTTAACAGTTAGTTCTAGTTCGGCTGCACGCAGGCTAGTCAGATTGTGAAGTACAATTTTTTTCTTTTTGCATTGATCTTAGATGAAATGTCCAAACAGTTGGAGCTGGGAGGGTTGTATAAAATCACCCTCTTCCATTTTTTGGATGGTTGTATTGGATCTGACGAGATCTCTTCATCTACACCAGTATTTGAGGTATAGAATAAATGATTTCGAATTCTCTCCCCTTTGCAAGCGCGCGATCTAGTTAGCGTATCGTCATCACTAGATCTTTATATCACCATGCAATAAGCCTGCTTTAAGTCCACTCTTTGAAAATATTGGTACTAATGCTTGATCTTTTGCATTTTGAAACCAACAGGCAAATAATATAGAAAAGGTATGTACAACATTACAGGGGCGTGTCTAAGGGGACACCTTACAGGTGCGTGTCCAATTGGTCCTAAATCTATGACCTCCTACCAATGCCCACCTACCAATGCCCACCTACCAATGCCCACCTACCAATGCCCACCTACCAATGCCCACCTACCAATGCCCACCTACCAATGGCAAACAAATGCAGTACCTGCATATGATTTGGGAGAAGGGTGGAAAAGACGGATGATGTGTCCCACTCACTCTCTCCCCCTAGTCCTTCTCCAGCCTTATTAGAGTTATTCGTTTCCGTTTTAGATCACTATTTCTCTGCCTACTGGTAAATATACGTATTCAAGTCTTCCAGATTCTATCATTACTCTATACGAAGGTAGGTTCATTTCCTCCAAGTTGTCACCAAAGTTTATTGAGTTCCGTGTCCCTTGGTTTCATAAACTCCTTTTTTTTTGCTAATAAAATATGAAATTAATTTTTTTCACAGATAGGAGAGAATCTCCATGGAGTTTTGCCTCCAGCATTGCCTACTGTTTTGGAAGTAAGTGAATGTAATCCACACTATAAAATTATGGGAAAGGAAGCATAGGGGGGTCTTTATAACGTTTAATCTTCAAGCTCATTCTTCAATAAAGTGAGGGATCTAACATTTACTTTGGAATGCTTACCGCTCATCAGTTATAGAATAAAAATAGAAAATAATATCAATACCAGAATATCTGTGTTGTGGAACTCTCGCCTAATCCTATGAGGAACAATACCTCTCTTGAATCTTTTAAATCTGAACTTAAGACTTATTTATTTAAACTTGATTATGATTTGTAATCTATGTTTGTATCGTATTTATTAATTATTTTTTATAGCGCCTAGAACCGGCTTGTATAGGCGCTTTACAAGCCTCTTTATATTATTATTATTATTATTATTATTATTATTATTGTTATTATTATTATTATTATTATTATTATTATTATTATTATTATTATTTACATTTGGAAACCATTTGAGTGTCACTGCGGTTATATTACTAATTCTGTTGCCTGGTATTGGAAACGAATTGTGTGTCATTCCGCTGTAAATATCTCAAATTCTTTTGCGTAAAAGCCATTTGGGTTTTATCAACTTATCCCAATTTTGCTCTAATCAGTGCCTATAGCACATCCAGGCTCTTTCCTGCATCTCAAGATGGGTCTATTAATGAGCTTGGTTCTAGCAGAACAAATAGACAATGATACTATCAGAGGAATCGACATCATGGTGATAGGTCATGACCTTCTGACCATTCAAAGACTATTGATGTACGGGGCTTCGTTTGCTAAAAGTCTGGTCATGCACTCTTCAGTCTGTGATCTGGTTGCATCTGTGACTCGTGATCCCTTTGGTACAGGAACGTTCCTCATCAATGGTAAAGCAAAATACTGATAGTAATGAATATTACATGGGAGGAGAGTAGGGTGTGCGGAGGAGACTCGGATTCAAGCAACCATTGCATAATAAAGTGCTTTGAGCGTAGGGGTTTGGGGCAACTTTTACATGCACGTTCCACCTAATCTACAGCACCCTACCCCCTCCAACGCACACGCGTATCCCTATATCTACTCGCTAGCGTAACTTTATTTGGTTATACGACTATAGCTGGCTCCATGCTGCTCGCAAGTAAAGGACTGTGTCTGATGACAAACATCAGTGCGCTGAGAAAAGAGCAGAAAGAAAAATTAAGAAGAGGTATGTCGCTATAGAATGTACTTAAGAAAACTAGAGAAATGAGGAAGTCCTGAGGATACATCAATGTAACACTTGCAACTCAATCTCTTTCTTTCCACATATAGTGATGGAAAACAGAGGAGAGACGATAGAAATTCCTAAAAAGTTTACCGAATGCACTCAGCACCTCCTTGTTCCCATAAAGACCACTGCATGGGCGTGTTCTGAACCCCTACAGACAGCACCTAAATGGGGTGTTACAGAGCTCTGGGATCAGTCACTAACGCTGGAACCAAAACAGGTGCTGGATTTTGTGAACCAACTTTGAAGTGGTGATTTGTTTTTGTACCTAGATTCAGAATTCTCAACAATGTACTTTTTACTCATAACATCAAATCTCTGTACTGAGATTTTGGAAGCGCAAATTTGACAAGACAATGATTATCATAGTAACCCACTGCGGTTTATTTTCTCCAGAGTGCAGGCGCAGCTTTGCAAGGTTTAACAAAGTAAGTAATTATCTATAATAATAATAATAATAATAATAATAATAATAATAATAATAATAATAATAATAATAATAACTTTATTCTTATATAGCGCCATTTCCATTCCTGTCCAATGGCGCTTTACAAATTACAATTAAACACTGAAAATGTGTGATAAAATAATTGAGAATTATATAAAGATGTTAAAATATATATACATTAAAATTTATTTTCCTAGTTAGACCCAGCCTTTACACCGAGCCCCAAGTGCGCCGCGAATCCAACACAAACGAGCGCTAAGTTTGAATGTACTGTGAAGTAATCTGTTATGTAAGGTGCCAGTCGTAATCCTTGGCACATTAGCCTTATCAGTGAGATCAGCTAAATTAAAGTTAGTTTATCGATTTATACTAACTATATTGCTTTTCATCAGCCGATTTGCTCTAGTATTTAGCTTAGCAGATGGTGAAGCTGAAAATCAAAACTATAACGACAGTTAGTTTAACGATTTATAATAACTATATTGCTTTTCATCAGCCGATTTGCTCTAGTATTTAGCTTAGCAGATGGTGAAGCTGAAAATCAAAACTATAACGACAGTTAGTTTAACGATTTATAATAACTATATTGCTTTTCATCAGCCGATTTGCTCTAGTATTTAGCTTAGCAGACGGTGAAGCTGAAAATCAAAACTATAACGACAATTTAGCCTTGCAACGGGCTATGAAAGATGACGACAATGAAGAAAGTGGTTATATATCCGAAGACCATATGAAACAGGTATGTTGTGATATTCTGTACCTCAAAGGTATGTCTTTGACAGAAGGAATTACGTATAGCTCAGATAGGCGTGTATCAATCCCCTCCTATGAGAATGGAAGGACGAGTGACATAGCCGCCATATTGGATGACATGACATGATATGACCCCTAGACCAAATATTTTGTTAAAGCCAACCAACATGTCGACTATGACGCGAGGACATGAGGACAAAAGACATGTATGGCAAATTGCATGGCATGACAAGGCATCTAGTTCAATCTTTCACCCACCTCAACCAACATGGCATCGCATGTGCTAGGTCAAAAAAACACCTAGTTTGAATTTTTTGTCGTAGCGATGTAATCTTTCATTGTCCTTTATTTTTTGTGGTAGTTTCTTCAGTTTGTGTCCCAAAGGCCCATCAAGTTTGGAGAATCACCTCAAAAACTCATTCAAAGCTTTTATTTGGCGGGAAGACGAGCCCGCAATTCACAAGGAGATTTTCCTTTGTCTTCACTACAAACCATGTAAGAACAATAACCTTCAGGACAGTTTGCAATATATCTTACAATTTATACAATGTAATTTTAACAATGTATCATCACCATCACCATTATTATTATCATCACCATTATTATTATCACCACCATCATCATCAATGCCACCATCATCACCACCATCACCTGCGTTATCATCACCATTTTCATTCAACACTACCATCATCATCATTACCACCATCAACATACATAAAGGAATATATTTCATTTTTATGCACATTCCCTAATTCTTCATGTTATTTTTCATGCTTTGACAGTGCTTCAATGGCAGCTGCTCATGCCAAACTAAGTTTACGTGACCAGGTAATTCTGCATTTGCAAATACTATTAAATCTTCATAATCTTGTTATCCAATCATTCTGTAAAATGCCTTATTTTGTGTCTATTGAAATGTAGGTTATTGATGAAGATGTGGTTGTTGCAGTTTTGATGTTTGATAACTCATTACGCATCTCACATGGTATGACTGCTTCCTTTGTTCAATTATTATAACCCCTGTCCAATTCAATTTTTTCTTTCTTTTCATCACTAATCACCACTGCAAAGTACAGCAGTGGTGCACCTTAAAAAACAGATGAAGGCATCTCTGGCAGCCACTTTACAGTCCATGTATGACCCTGGAGCACAGCTCTAACCAGTTTGAACTAGTTAGGGTTGATTTAAGAGGAGGGAGGAAAACCTGGAGGACCAGAAAAACTATTGGAGTCAGGCCCATGCCCAATCCTGTGCTTCTAACCTTTAAGCTTGCAGAGGGGAAAAGATTGTTTCTGTTAACAGTATCAATAACAAATTGACTTTATGATACCTTAGGTTACTCGCTGCTTGGGTTACGGCAAGATTTTTTGAATGCTCAGAGTATAATGTCTGTAGAGGTAAGTCCTTCAATAATCTCTCTTCTTGTGTCGTGTACAAAGTGGATAACTTTACTAGCCTTACAACTGATATGAAATTTGTTTTCTGTACTTTCAGAATGATATTAAGATGAAAGAATATCAGAAAATTCTCTATAACTTCTGTTCCAATTACAAATCTTACAGCAGCCCCTTTACTAGCAACAGACGGGAAGAATAAAATAACATCTGACATTTTTTAAGCATGAAATTTCTTAAAGTTCATTATTTCAGCAAGGCTATGAATTAAATGTAAAAAATATTCATGGTGTGTAAGTGAAAGAATGATAAGAATTTTAAATAATTACATTCATTTGAATTTTTAAGGTGGTTTTGTTTCATTTAGCTTTTTTTCAAATACTTTTCTTGTATGGGTAAAACCTTGCTTTCCTTTGTCAAAGGAGTTGGGTCCAGCAGAGGTTGGCGTATCTCTAAGATGTGACAAAACAATCATTTTACTAACAAAGCCCATTAAAACGTCTCGTTATAATATTAATTAAAAATTTTGATATTACGTAACATGATTGCAAATTTAGGATATTCATAGAAACAATCATATCAAAAGATAAAAAAGGAGTTAAAGAATTTATTTTTTTCTCTCACCTTCCTTCTTATCCTCTCTCTTCCCTCCCTTCTCTTTCCTTTCTTGCATTTGACAGTACTTGTTTTATTCTTTTTTGGTGGGGGTAGGGTGGGGTGGGGGGGGGAGTGTGGGTACTTTTGAAATCAAGATCCCTGTAAAAATTTATTAGACAATTAGGAAAGATATTGAATCAAAAGAATACTTAGCAGAAGCCAGACTACATACTTTCCAATATTACGCATTCTCATTTTCGCTTCAGGTGGAATCTCTTCCTCTTCATCACTCTGCCATACAAACGACATAGTCAGTTTACATTTGTGATCTTCAGCACCCATTGCACACCTAGTATGGAATGAGTAAGTTGGGTTCCCTGTACCCTGATCATGAGTCTAAAGCTAGTCTTCAACACACAGTTCAAGATCACATGACTTAGATAAGACAAACAATTTGATTGGCAGACATAAATTTTGGTGCTTTTTGATTGGTTCTCAGGAAAGCCAATTCAAAATTCCATACCTCGTCATTTCCAAAAGCTGCTGCTACACTGCCTGCCCTTTTTTGTATAACCGGTTCTGCTTTCTTCTTTTTTGCAGGAGCCTTTCAATTGAAAATATCAAAGACTTTAGAGTTGTTAAAACTGTTTACCCTATGTCTTTTAAGACAATCAACCCTTGGGAGTACAAAACATTTTAGATTAGTCTGGTAAAGGACATGGAAATTTACCTATTAATGTTATGACAATGTTATGAGGTTGGGGGTGGGGGGGATAAAGTATGCCTCTGATTTAAAAGTTCTCAACCAGGTACAAGAAGTACTCCCTTCACCACACATACACCCCTCCTTCCCCATCCTCCCCACGCTGCTAGGGCTGATACAAGTGTCACTTGCCCATCCCGTTGAGAACAGTAACTGAATATTTTGAAATTTAAAAACTCACATTCAATTTTATGGTAATTCCACCGCCACCCTTTGATCCAGACAACTCCAAAGGCTTACTGGTTTCTATTGGACCTAATTTTCGCTTTCCAGTCCAGGTAAAACTGCTAGGTTTGTTGTTCATCCTTCCTTCATCCTGGTTACTCTTCTCTGTCGTCGATGCTTCGCCAGAAACTCCTTTATAAACAGACAAAGCACTGTATTTTGTGAGATTTAAACATACTTTGCTGGTATACCATGCTTCAAAGTAAGCTGATCTTTATAAAGTATGTAGCATTGAGACCTTTAAGCGGTTTATCCTCTTCCTTTTTGCACGAATCTTTCAAAGAGTTCTCGACTATGTTGACCGCGTTGTCCGCCATCTTGAATCATAAGAAATTATGGTACGTCTATTCCACAGGGAACCCAACCCGCATCGTCCGCATCCGTTCCAGATATAAACGTCATTTGATCTTATTTCCTTCTTCAATGGCCAAAAGAAAGTTCATTATTGACTGTGATGCTGGAGTTGACGACGCATTTGCTCTTATATTAGCTCTAAACCAACCAGATGTGGACGTTTTGGCCGTGACTTGTGTTGGAGGGAACACAGAACTAAACGATGTTTGTATAAATGTTATGAAGGTGTTGGAGGTCTGTAAGAGGACAGATGTACCTGTCTACAAAGGAGCTTCTACATCTTTAATTGGTAAGAATATTTGTCATTAAGCAAGAGATTACATTTTTTGTTATTTTTGGATAACTTTTAACTTGGTCGGTCACGGTAATTTCTATAAATTTGTAGAAATGTTTGTAATTTTGATAATATTACCAATGATATTAAACTGATAATACATTAATATTGAATTTGCTCAAGGTGTGACCACTAAACGAGCGTCCCATTTTCACGGCAAGGATGGTTTGGGAGATGCAACAGGCATTCCTGATCCAGACATGAGCAGACTGAAAGAAGAGCATGCCGTCAATGCCATCCTCAGACTAACGAAGCAGCACCCTGGGGAGATAACTCTAGTGGCATTGGCTCCACTGACTAACATAGCACTGGCATGCCGTCTGGACCCAATGTTGCCACAGAATCTAAAGAATGTCGTAATAATGGGAGGAAACTGCGAAGCAAAAGGAAATGATGATAGAGTCTGTGCTGAGTTTAACTTCCACACAGATGTTGAAGCAGCATCTGTTTGCCTCAATGAGCTCACATGCCCAGTTGCCATAGTAACATGGGAGACTTGCCTGCAGCATTGTTTGTCCTGGGAGTTCTATGACGAACTCACAAGCCTGGGTACTGATAAGTCTAATTTCTTTAAGAAAATCACTAAGACATCATCTGAATTTTACAGGCAAAAAAAGGAAGGTTATGGAATATTTTATACTTGCTGTGATTTGTTTGCCATGGCAGTTGCCGTTAGCCCCAACATTGTTGAGGAACAAACCCATGTTCACGCTACTGTGGAGCTGAGTGGAAAACACACCAGGGGTCAAATGGTTGTAGATTGGAGAGGTTCACTCAAGAAACAACCAAACCTGATGCTCGTACGAAGGTGTAATATTGAGAAATATAAAGTACTTGCTCTCAACTCTCTTAAATAGATTCCCAGAACACTGAAGGACTTGTTAATGACATAAGCGTTGCAGGATAATTATTTAAAAGCTACTTGATTAAAAGCCATCTTGATTCAAGCATATAAATACTCCTCCATCAATGGGACACCATCTTGTCTGGTTTCCAATTCAAGTTTATATCACGGGAAAAAATGTATTTTAAAAATCATTTAAAAATCAACCACATCCTAAATCCATTGTTTGATGTAGGTTCTTAAATTCTTCGGAAAACCCAGATTCGTAAAGCCCAGGATGGGATTGATATCAACAGGGCAGAACGGGGCTGAATGATAAACCCGGAATAGGTTTTTAATTACACGGATATATTGTAAGCACTCTATTTCCAAAAAGAACGAAGCAACAGTAATCTACTAATCTCTGAATTCAATATAATTTAGTATTTCCTGTTTTGCATCGAAACAATGGAATTTAGGGCTAAGTTGATATTTTAAACCAGTTCAAATGCACGGGCTCGGTTTTGCATTAGAATTCAAGTGAATTCTAGTGCAAAACCTCGCCCTAGCGTTTGAACCTTTATGTATATGTGAACCGAGTGGTTGCAGTATTTTTGTATGTGGTCTTCTTTTTTCAGAAAGATAAACATTTGAAATGTCGATATGAAATTGAGATGACTTTAATTATAAGAATGGGTTACATTTTGTAATAGGAATTTAGGAGTGTTTTGAAAACAAATAACCTAAAAGTGTGATGATTTGCAAATGAAAAAAAACAGCAGTACTTTCTACAACAGCATTTTTGAATAATAAATTAGTCTTGAATTTACGTCATCTCATTTGCATATTATTGATATTTCAAATCGTTATATTTCCAAAACGAAAATTCCACATACAAAAATACTACAACCATGCTATTACACTGTTCACATATAAGTGATTGTGAGGAAAAAATTTTCCCTTGATATACACTTTAAAGGTTTCCACTCAAGAGTTTTGTTTCGCAGTCGAGACAGGAATGAAGTTTCAGGATGGTGCAACTAGTTGTTCTTTTAAAAGGGTGTTAGCTTATAATTAATAGAGGCTATCATGGTTGAAACTGCTTGCTTTCAGCTATCTTAAATAAAGATTAGATTATCTTTAGTTAACAATAAGGAATGAACACCAAGAAACCAACACTAAGTGATTAAAATCCTAGGTTTGTGCAGCAAATATTTTGTCTTGAAATCCTTGGGATTAATCCAGTTAAATGACCCCAAAATATATCTGCCAGGGATTGTAAGTATAGTAGGAGAGTCTTGATGGGTTAAAATGAGGATCTATTGAGGAGGATACCCACATCCTCTGTCTGAATTTCACAACTGTCACAATTTGTGTTGCTTGTCAGTCTGTCATTTATCACTGGTTGGTGGCCCTTGTGTCGCAAATCCAAGGCCATTTTGCTCATCGGAATTTACCCCTAACACATAAAATTGGGAGTGAAATCCTTTTGCTTTTGACTAGAGAAAAGCTTTAAAGCCCCTCCCCTCCCCCAATGATAAGTGTATGGTGAATGTCTTCCAAACTAAAAATTGACTAAATCCTCAATGAATTTTATAAGATGATAACAGTATAAAGCTAAATATGTTAAAGGGGCAGCTAGTGCAGATGTGGGGCTTAGGTAATATCCACTAGATTATCAAGTCTTGGCTCCGCTAACTTTTAGTCTCATGTACTACAGCCGTACTATATTTTGAAATTAAGGCCTCCCCACTGGTGCTTTGCAGTCCATAAATAATGTAACCCAACCTGGAAAATACCTGTTTGTTGCAAAATAGCTTTTCCCATATACATGAGCAAAATTGTACAATTCGCTAACAATTTGTTTCCATGAGTGTCAGAAAACACAAAGTTGTCCAGGCCTCAAGCTTATGGAACATAATAAAAAAGCTACTTCACCTCAAGTGCAAATTGTACAATTTTCAAAATGTGATAGGGAAGCACTTAAATTTGAGTGAGAATTTCTGATGATATGCTAAAAAGGGTTGGGGAAATTAAGCTAGACAAATTTTGCAACTAGTTTGATTTTGCTAGACTACTTGTATTGTATGATTTATTTTGCATTTAAAATTACAATTGATTCTTTGCTAATTTTCACCGTCACATTCATTTCCATAAAAATCCAATCCCTTTTTTTATTTGAACTTTTACTTTTCAAGTAACATTTTCCTGTTTCATTCAATTTGTCATTCTCTTCAGTATTATTTCGTTTTTTACTAGTACCAATTTAATTGATGAATTAATGAACAGGTTTTGATAGGAGTGAGGTATAAACACTCAAATGGGTTCCACTCTAAACCAATAGCAAACAATAATAGAGACATTATCCAATCACAGTGCTTGAATAATTATGGAAACCATTTAAGAGTCATAAAAAAATTTATACTTCTATTTGGATAGAGATCTTGATTCCCAAGACAAATGAAATGGAAAAGCATTACTCTGCAGAGTGATAGGGTCTATAATTGCCCTTATTTAGGCATTCTTTCTACTGATGCGAGCAGGCGGCGCATGTGTCGAAGATCCACAACTCCAGCAAATTCAAAGTGTTTTTGTTTCAAGAAAGGCATGTTTGCCATGTCGTCATATTCTACTTCCCTTAGGTTGTCTAAGTACATTGGAAGGCCTAAGGAAATCAACCATTCCTTAACCGAACCTAGTTTGCCGAGGTGGTCTGGTTCTTGCGGATATAACGAGGAGTCGCATGGGATCTGCAGAATAAAAAATTAATGTGAGACATTAAAGTATAGATTGAATCAATCCCTGTCTCCATTCCCCTAAGGCGTTTGTCATTCTTTTTCTCTATAAGAATGAAGAATAGACCTTTTGAGCTTTGGCATACTTTTTTTTCCAATTTCAGACCATGTGTCATTCCCTAGAGTATGATTTCCTTGCTTAATAGTTGTGCATGAGAAGACACATGTACATGGATACATTTTCAAATACAAAATCTTGGTGTGCTAGTCTGAGGGGCCAGTTCTCAAATGGTATTCATAAAATCTTAAGGAAGAGGGAGTATCAGAGCATACTCACTGCTGGCCGATGTTGTTCCTTAAGCTTTAAGCATCGTATTCTATCCATAATTTCAACCACTTCTTTTTGTGACCTTCTCATTTCTTCTGTGTATCTGTCGACAAGATTGACAGGAACGTCCCATTTTCCATCCTGTATTAAACAACAAAAACAGAGACCATTTACATCACTTCAGTTTGGGAGTCATCATATTGTTTTTTACACTGTCTAGATAACTTGAGAATCCTTATTTTTTGGGTTCCATCTTTTCTAACAAAAGTGACTTAAACTTACTTGAGAAGAATATGGCAGTTCAGTTAAATCAATCTGTTCAATACGCAATCGTCTTTCAATCAATTCAGACAGTGAGTGAGATGGACGTTTCCGTGGTACTTGCACAACATTTAGATTTGAGTGCTGATTGAACACCCTGTGTGGTTGATTCCTGTTTCTCCTCATGATCTTCTTCAGCTTTCTTTAAAGCACCACCCGGTGTCAGCTTAGGGGGTTTGGGTGGCAGTTGAGGCTTACGCTTCACGGCAGGTTTAGGTTTTGTCACGGGTGGACCTGGGTGCACTGCTTGCCCTAGGGATCCAGTGTGCCCTGGCGACCCGTTGTGTCCCGGTGACCCTGTTTGTGCTGGCGATCCTGTTTGTGCTGAGGACCCTGTTCGTGCTGGAGACCCATCTTGTTCCTTTGATACTGTTTCTTCTGGTTTTCTTGCTTCTGAATGAGCCTCCTCTTTAATAATATTTCTTTGTTTTAATACAACTGTTAGTTCACTTGTCTCATTGTTTGAACGTGAGGTGTCACCTTTTAATAGTGATGGCCGAGGAGGCTTGATAATGTGTTTACTATCTACTCCAGTCCGACTGACTGGCTTTAGTGAGGTCAACAAGTGTTCAGGAGGAGGTGGTGGAAACACATCATCTTCTAAAGACATTCGGTTCAATTTATTTTCTGACCCAGCTGATGTTCCTGAGTCTTCTCGCTTGTTCGATGGACAAGGCGCTGGGGGTAACGGAGGAGATAAAGCCCTCTGTGCAATTGTTAATGTAGCATCAGCTTTGTCTGTTTTAGAATTCTCTCCGAAGGACTTTCTACGTGGTGGACATTTTGGTGGCTTTGGTTTCGTTGTCTTGCCTGGTTCACTCTTTGTATCAATATCAGGAGAACTTCCTTGCAACTCAATCAAAGGCACAGTTGATTGTCTTGGGAGAGGTCTTGGAGGAGGGGGAGGTGCTTTTCTCAAGGTATGAATGGGTGGAACAGGTTTTGCAGGAGTTATTGGCAATGAGCTTTTCCTTGTTAAACAAGTTCGTGTTGGTTTGATGTTTCTTGGGAGAGTACTGACATGGATAGGAGAGGTGCCTGGAGATCGAAGAACACCTGTTAAGAGATTGATCTAGATTTCAGTATCACACAATATTTGCATATTTCTAACTTTTAAAAGAGTTTTAAAACCAACAACAGCAACATGAGCAACACTAGGAAGAACAGCAACAACTGCAGCAGCAACAACAACAGCAGCAACAGCAGCAGCAGCAGCAACAACAGCAGCAACAACAGCAGCAGCAGCAGCAGCAGCAGCAACAGCAGCAGCAGCAACAGCAGCAGCAGCAACAGCAGCAACAACAGCAGCAGCAACAACAGCAACAGCAGCAGCAACAACAGCAGCAACAACAGCAGCAGCAGCAACAACAGCAGCAACAACAGCAACAACAGCAACAACAGCAGCAGCAGCAGCAGCAGCAGCAACAAAGAAAATATAAAGCAAAATGAACGATATACCTTTTTACCTTTGTTTTCCCATTTTAAAATATGTATCATTCCCTAAAGTAACATTTTTTACTTAGCCCTTGCACATAACAATCCACATGAATACAACTCAAGCAAAAATTCTTCCACTCAAGAGAATGACATGTAGTCTGAAATGAAGAAACATTATGCTAAAAGCTTAAATATTACCTTTTTCTTTTGTTGTTTCTTCTTGTTCTCTTTGAGACAAGATGTTTTTCATCTCATCCACTATTCTTTTCTCAGGTTGTTGACTTCCTCTTCTAGACGTGCTGTCCTGGCTCTCCAGGTCTTCAATGGTCCCAAGTCTATCAACAGCATCAGAACTACTTGATGAACTGTGCAAAGACGATGTGGAGTGAATCTGTGGAAACCAAATACAGTATACAGTATCAGTCACAAGGCTTAGGATAGGTTTTGATTTGTGATTTTCAGCTCAGTTCTTGAACAAATGGTTCAACTGACCTGTTTGGCATTTCTTATCAGATTGTGCATGACCTTACGATGTCCTGCAGGAGAGTGGTCTGGTGATGAGTCTGACCGCCAGTTGTTATCATCCTCTGAACAGCCTTCTGAACTTGTATTCACTGCACCTTCTGTTCAAAATCATTAAACAGAAGACCATTACTCTACCATTGGTTCTTCCTCTCATTCATTGTGTTGCTTGTTTGTTCATTTATTCATTCATTTCACATTTCTTATCTTCATGAATTGAACCTGCAAATGGAATTTGTCCCTTACGTCCCTTAAAGACAATTACAAAATCATTGATTCTTCCTTTCATTCATTGTATTGTTTGTTTGTTCTTTTAGTCATTCATTTATTTCACATTTCTTATCTTTATGAATTCATCCACATTTAATCTCTTACCTGTACGAGTATAGAACACAGCAGTTTTTTCCTCCTTATGGTGTCCACTTTTCACGGCAGATGCAAATGCACCAGACACTCTCTTGATACTTAGTCTTGAGAAAGAATGAGGTGACTTTGGAGAAAACTTGTGCTTGTTGCCTTTACTCTGAGAATGATACAAATTACAACTGAGTTTCTTGTCTTGGGGGAAATCTTCTCCCATTTCATACCATGTGTCATTCCCTATAGTATTATTTCATTGTTTAATGGATGTGCATGAAAAGACATAAAAATAATAAATATGGATACAACCAAAAGATGTCAATATCATAGAATGAAGTTAATAAGCTGTGCAAGGTATAAAGAGATCTATTAAGTAAACTTAGGGCGATGCAGCAGTAGCACACTTGCATCTCTCCTCTGGGGTCTCAGGATTGAGTTTCTGGACTCGGCATCACATGTGAATAGAGTTTGTTGGGTGTCTCCCCTGATTCTATGTTTTTTTTTCCAGTTTGCCTCTGTTCATGCGAGTAGAGTTTAAGTGGATGGGTGGATGGATGGGTGGGTACATGCAAGTAGAGTTTGTTGGGTGTCTCCCCTGATTCTGTTTTTTTTTTTTCAAATTGCCTCCGTTCACAAAACTTAAATTTCAATTTGATCTGAGTCAGCAGTGCCCTGACTTTAGTCACCCCAGAGGTTGTTTCAAAAAAGATTTAAAAAAACTAAAAATGGATTTCATCCATTAATGCGCATTTAAATAAAATTGTTCAAAAACTCTTTCTTGTTTCCAACCTTATGGCTAGGAGATTCTTCTTCAAAACTGTAATTCAAAACACAAAAAATTCATTATTATTACATGTACAACATGGCCTTCAATCTTAAAAATATGTCATGCAATCTTTTTACCTCACTAATTTCTGGATAGCCTCGTCTATGGTTATTTCATGATCTCGGACGGCTTTCATCAGGTTTATTCTGTGTTCTTCACTCATTGTCATGTCGAAGGCAGATATCTCAGATCCTGGTCTGCTGGAGGATTTCTTCTTCGTGCTTCTTCCAAAGATATTTCGTTTTAATTTGTGTGGTTTTGCATTGGAAGTATCTTCTTCACTGCATGAACCGCTCTGAGATATCATTGAAGTAGATTTAGGAAATTATAGGTAATATGACTGTGAAAAGCTCAGTGCCGTAAGCGTGAGGTGCCATGACCGTGATGCTTTCTAGAATCTTGATTGGTCTGGCATTGCCGTGTCTGTGTCCGCACCGTGTTTATGCCATGTTCTGGGTATTTGATTGGATGGAGAGTAAATTCTCGTGCAATGTGATTGGTCTGGCATATATATCCCTTGCCGTGTCATGGCCGTGTTCAGGCCATGCATTTTTCACAGTCATACAAAAAATAGTGGTGTTACAGTGCTAATTGGAAACCATAGCCACTAGAAATATTCCAGGAATGTTCTATTGTTCTTAGGCCAATCAAAATTGACTGTCTAACCACAAGATAACGGAAATATAACAATAACGCTTCTGATTGGTTAAGAAACATTCTTGAAATATTTCTAGGTGTCTATGGTTTTTTGATCAGTGCTGTAGGCTGTGTCTTACTCTTCTTATTTCTTTCTTTGCAGCTTGGTTTTCTTTATTCTCCTTTTCATACCTGAAGTGGATAATCACAAGTCATTAGAGAGTTTTAGATTGCCTTTTTTCTTCCCACAAACCGCAAACATGACCACATTTTCATCGTTTTCCTGCATTTTACTTCACCTTTTACCAACCCTCTCACCAAAGACAAGTAATCTTTTCTTTATCTACTACTTGGACTTTTTTGCAATTATTTTAAAACTGTTTAAAATAATTTTTAAATGGTCAACTGACTTTTCAAGTTTGCCGTGAACGTAAATCTAAAACTTTCTATTACCATCGTCTACCTCCCCCACAGAGAAGGATTGGTATTTCAGGGGGGTTGGGAGGATCTGAGGAGGGTATATTGTGTAGTTCTAGATAATATCCATACCTCCCCCAAAGAGAAGGATTGGAATTTTAGAGGGGTGGGGAGGGTCTGAGGAGGGTATATTGTGTAGTTCTAGATAATATCCATACCTCCCCCAAAGAGAAGGATTGGAATTTCAGAGGGGTGGGGAGAGTCTGAGAAGGATATATTGTGTAGTACCAGAACACATCCATACCTCCTCCACAGAGGGGGATTGGAATTTCAGAGGGATGGGGAGGGTCTGAGGAGGGTATATTGTGTAGTTCCAGAAAATATCCATACCTCCCACGCAGAAGGGGATTGGAATTTCAGAGGGGTGGGGAGGGTCTGAGGAGGATATATTGTGTAGTTCCAGAAAATACGCATACCTCCCTATGAGGGGGATTGGAAATTATTGTACCTTTCCAGTTGTTCAACAGCTTCTTCAACAGTGAGTTCCCCCTGCTTTACCATTAACATCAGCGTCATTCGATCTTCTTCACCCATCGTGATATTACTAGCAGGTAGGTCACTTCCCGCTATCGGCTTGGTCACATACATATCATTATTAAGGCTTTTAGTGTCATGAGATTTATCTTCATGACCTGGACTTTTTCTTTTGCTGCTACGAAATAATCCAAATATTGATGAGTTTGTTTGGGTTTTGTTGTCTGTTGATCTTTGTCTTTTGTCTTTAGCTCCGCTGTATTAACTGAAGAAATATCTTTATCAGATGAAGTGCAAGGAGAGGATTAAGATGGTTGGGAGTGTACATGGAGATGTAATGGGAATAGAAAATTGAGTGGGAATTGAATAGGAGTGAAGGGGAGAAGGAAAGGGAGTAGAATTAAAAGGCTGCTAGAGCAATGAGAGGGAAGGGAAACTAGAGGAGTGAAATGACAACATTTTAGGGATGTAGGAAAAAATGAATAAAAGGAGTATGAATGAATGGAAGTGGAAGTGGAAGTGAAGAAATGGAAAAGGATAATAAGAGGAATGGGAGAAAAGGGAAGCCAGATTAGAAAGAGTAGGAGTGAATTAAAGCAAAGGGATACTAAAGGGAGTAAAAAGAATATGAAGTGGAAAGATGGAAGTGGAAGGAATAACATATGGTATACACTGAGTAAGCCTGAGGTATGACAGATGATTGACGTTTCCATTTCTACACACCATGAAGCTCCTTAAGTGAATCCAAACTTCTTGATAGCTTAGAATTTCTTTCCACTTGTCGTCTTCTCTTGCCGTTCTTATGAGGAGATGACGGACTGTCAACATCAAGGTAATCGGCAGGTATTCCTCCCTTAAACCATAACAAGAAAAATATTGAAATGATTAGATAATACTATCCAACAAATTTCTCAGGTATATTCCGGGGGGGTACTCTCGCCCATTTAGGATAGGGATGTATCACTGAGCCCTCTGAACCCTGACCCTGTTCCAGAGTAAAAATCGCTGAAATTCATATTCTGTTCCAAAGCAATATTGCTGAAAACCTTGTTACAGAGCGAGCTTGATTTTATATACCCTGTTCCAGAGTGAGCGTGATTTTATATACCCTGTTCCAAAGTAGAAATGCTGAAAACCATACCCTGTTGGCGGCACATACCTGTATAGTGAATAGAGGGGGGTACCCCCCCCAGGGTATATTTTGGGAAAAGAGTGCTGTAAGATAAGACAGAAAGTGAGTGATCTCGTTCTATTATCCATTCTGAGGTTGAAGGGGAAAATGGGTCAAGTTGGCAGTGCTGTGAATTGTGGGGCTGTTTGAGGGGACATTTAGCCCCTTAAGACAGTCAACTCTGACATTACTATATGCCAATGGAAACCACAGCATTCCAGAAATCTTACCTTAGCATTTAAACTAGAAGATGAGATATGCCACTTATTATTCTCCTTGGTATGAGCATGTAGAGGACTTGTGTTGCTTCTCTTGTGTTTATGGTTTTTTGATGGTTTTGGTTCAACCTTATCATGTGATTCATCACCTTCCTAAAACACAAAATAAAAAAAACCTTGGTGCTAAGTTAAGTGAAAATTTTCCAAATTCAAATTGAGAGCCCCCTCTTGTATACATTCATGAGACCCATTCATTTCCTAGTCACAAAAACAATTTGGTATCCCCTCCACATATCTTCATCCCCCCTCCCCCTTGACATAATAAATGAACTTTCCCTTAGATTTACAAATTTCTTACCTCCTGATTACCCTCAAGTTGCGATTTCAAAACTCCAACTTGACGTGCTCGTATACTCTCCAATGCCTCCAGAACATCTTGTTCATATGTATAAAACTTATCTGCATATAATGTAACTAGACTATCTAGATTCCCACAAGTGCCATTCTGTAAAAACAAAAGGGAATACAGTTGATTCCTGATACATTGAATCTCTTGACTGGTCACATTGACAGGTCACATGGACTGGTCACATGGACTGGTCACATGGACTGGTCACAAGGACTGGTCACATGGACTGGTCACATGGCCTGGTCACATGGACTGGTCACATGGACTGGTCACATGGACTGGTCACATGGACTGGTCACATGGACTGGTCACATGGACTGGTCTGGTCACATGGACTGGTCACATGGACTGGTCACATGGACTGGTCACATGGACTGGTCACATGGACTGGTCACATGGACTGGTCACATGGACTGGTCACATGGACTGGTCACATGGACTGGTCACATGGACTGGTCACATGGACTGGTCACATGGACTGGTCACATGGACTGGTCACATGGACTGGTCACATGGACTGGTCACATGGACTGGTCACATGGACTGGTCACATGGACTGGTCACATGGACTGGTCACATGGACTGGTCACATGGACTGGTCACATGGACTGGTCACATGGACTGGTCACATGGACTGGTCACATGGACTGGTCACATGGACTGGTCACATGGACTGGTCACATGGACTGGTCACATGGACTGGTCACATGGACTGGTCACATGGACTGGTCACATGGACTGGTCACACTGGTCACATGGACTGGTCACATGGACTGGTCACATGGACTGGTCACATGGACTGGTCACAATGGACTGGTCACATGGACTGGTCACCATGGACTGGTCACATTGACTGGTCACATTATGTGGTCACATTGGCGGGTCACATCTTAACCAGTCTGATGTAGCCAGTCATCATGTCTGGCTATCAAGAATCTGATAATTACAGCACTAAACTAAGAAGCACATGTTTTAGATCAGACTGTGAACAACACTGATGGGGGGATGTTTTTTCATGTGCAAATTCGTAACAAGAGTGTTAACGACAATAGGACACACAATCAATCAAAAAGAAAATGGAAACTGGTAAGATCAAGTGCTATATATCATGGTATGACATATCAAACAATTAAGTCAAGGAAGGAAATAAATGAAGTATGTAGCAGAGGGTGTTAAAGTTAATACACACTTATAGACTTTTGAAGAAATGGCCCTAAGCATTAAAATAATGAGCAGGTGAACTTACTGTTCAGATGATGCATTGTTAGCCTTTTTTATTACCATACATGATATGGAATTAGGGAATTGAATGCTCTGCATTCTTTTTAGTTTTGCAAAAGAGAATCTGATGAGTTATTGCTTAGTCTAAATTCTGACCCAGAAGCTCTCGACTAAGCTTTCAAGCTCTTGGGCGATTTACCAAGTAGGGAACTCAGTGTCTTTTGTATATTACCTGCGTTTGGCAAATCTTCAAATAAAATTAAATAATACAGAAATAAATACCGAATAAATTTGAATTTAGGAGATGATTTAAGCAGGGGGAGGAAAATTGGGGAACCTGGAGAAAACTACAATGAATGTAAACCTTAAGTAAAGAAGAGAATCAATATATAATGATGAAGGAATTGGTTCTGTGATGAATAACATCATGAAGAATGCAGTTAAAAAATCCTAATGCTTACTAGCTCCTTCATAAAACAAATCAGAATTACAAAGAAATTTCAATCTATTTAGGAAATAAATGTTGACTTAATTTTAATTTTAAATATTTCTACAATAAATGCTTAATTAGAAATTGTCAAAATAAAAATCAAATTATTGAGATATCAGCTGAAAATAGGTAGGATGCATTTTTTGGTGTTGGGTAACTATGAAAAAGGTATTCAAAAATTGTACATTTTATAGTATTAATGAATATGTTGTGTGATGGGTTTGGCTTCAGTTCTACACATTCAAAATTATGTTTATATACATATATAATTGGCACCTCCCTTCAGCCATGTATTGTTAGTAAAAATGTCTAATAACCCAACATATGAATTTAAAATATTTTTGAGAGAAAAAGGAAAAAGGAAAAATGAAGAATATCAAATGAAATTATGCAATAATGTAATAAGCGTATCTCACGATGGGAAATGTTGAAAATTTAAATCATTCCTAGTTAATTTTCACCTCTTTTTCTGTAGCGTCAGCATGCTAGCTTTAACCTGATATATATGCGTCAAAATGTGCTTTTAGTTTTTCAATGTTTTCTTGGAAATTAATTATTTTTTGACTACTTTGCGTCATTAGCATCAGCTTGCAGGGACCATAAAGCTTGAACTCCTATTCATATTTAATACAGCATTTATCCTACTCTAGTGTTAATCCTAGTTCAATCAAAAAATCTTAATACAGTATATTTGATTGTGTAGCCACAAATTTTCATGTTAGCCTATTTCACGCCCACAAACAAAAACATTACGATAACCACAAAAGCATATGGTTATATACTTATTAACATATATAATGCACACATGTTCCTATTCATTGATCCATTGTACGCACACAGACCAACAAAAACAACAATCCACTAAAAATGAGACAATAATAGAATGAAAAAAATATGTGAATTATTTGAAACAAGAATAAACTTTCAAAAAGGGCAAAACAAATAGCTAAAACTTGGATGTGTGCTAGAGTAAATATTAGCAGTCAATAAATTGCTGGACGATCTGCAGTTCGTGTTGTAATAACTCTATGAATAAATGTAAAAATATATGGAGTCTAATTCAAATGAGGTTCTAAAGCTCATCTCTTCAATAGACCATGTATCGGTTTCAGCATTGTAAAACAATAACATACCTAATCAAACGCACAAAATATTTTGGATTTGGCAATTAATTATAAGAAATATCTAATCTAAAAAGAAAGAATTATGGTAAGCCTATATAATTTTAGCCAAAACAGTTTCTCATTTTGGGAGATGCTGTCATCGCCTTCAAAACACGTTTACCTTTTCGCTTCAAATATACATTCTAATTGATTATTAGTGTACATAAGAGTACAAAATAAAGAAAATAACTAATCTGTGGAGAAATATAAGCCCTCATTTAAGGCTTTGTAAGGGAAAAAAAAGAATAAATCCTTGGTAATGAAACAAAGGCTGAGTCACTAGTGAGACACTCAATCAAGTTGGCAATCATTCTAAGCTCGTAAAAATATAATCAAAAAACTAACACTTCAATTACTTACCGACAGAGTATATGGCTCCTTCGTTAGATCTATATTATCTTCAGTTAAATTTTCCCGGAGAAGCATTTTTAGTTTTAAGGGTATAATGTTTTCTCTTTTTTGTGTTGGAACTGTTGTTTGAGAGTTTTCTTCCAGCACAAAGTACACCGCAGTACCGCTCTGTTTTAACCGACGAACAGCGCCTAGAATATCTACACGATCCTTATCGTTTTTCACTCCAATTGCATCTAAATCTTCCTCTCCAATCTCTTTACAAATATCCAGTTCATCGTAGCCATTGTCCAAGAAGGCTTGAGTATATTGTATAAGACCTAATGACCGAAGCCAGTCTTCAACTGTGCTGCTCATTATTCAATGATTCAACACCAATGGAGCTTTTAACCGAGTTTTCCTCATGTCTTGAGTATTCCACCATCTGTTTGGGTGTCTTTTGTAACCTTAAGAGGAGATCTCGACGCGTAGAGAAGGTTTTTTCGAAGGCATATTTTCACATTGTTTTGTCTTATGTCAGCCTTCTTGTCTCATGTTGTTTTATTCCGTGCGGCCTGGCTACCTAGTACTACCTCCGCCTGTATTTCGGAATATCTTCGAGAACTCTTCGGTAAACTTAGAAAAATACGACAAAACAGCGAACAGCTGGCGAAAATAATAAGTACAAAAAGCTTACATCGGGTACAACAAAGAATAAAATAAAATGACGAGAAATAATATATATAGTGTAGATATTGCAAATACAGAATGTCAACTCCCTTGGCTATTTTTCTGAAAACGAAAAACTTATGGCGCTTGTTCATACTTGAGTACTTCAACTTCCGGTGTCGCTATCTTTTCGCTTCCGGTACTACTTTGCACAGCAGAAATCCCATTTCCAACTCTACCACTATCCCCACATCTCTCTTTTTCTTTCATCTCATTTCCTAACTTGGGGGGATGGGGTCGGGGAGGTGGTTTCTGTGACCAAACTTTTATGTTACTCAACAATGTTTTTTTCGGAAGTCTGTTTGTCCTACATTCCCGGAGGTGCATGTCGTTGTCTGTGAGTTAATGTAAAAAATATAATTTATGGCGACACGAAGGGAAAAATTACGTTTGGATATTCAGTCCTTTTGGCCTCTAGCCATCCACACATGTAGGTTTGGTAGATGTGAGTTCAAAACAGACACCAAAACAAAACTGAACAAGACAAAACAAAAAAAAAAAAAACAAGACAAAAACAAAACCGTGAAAACAAAATCAACAAAAAAAATATGAATAAATAAAAGTAATTCCCAAGAATACCGTATCCTTGAAAGATTTTTGAGTCAATCTAAGAAATGAGACGTAATATGCACCTGAGATCTAGCAAGCTAATATCGCCTCAATGTGGACTTAAACGTGGTAACACCCGGTGATGAAAGCCTAGAGGCGACAAGCTTCATCCTCCCTCCGGCACGGAAAAAAGGCGCACTCAGTCTATAGTTCATGCGCGCGCATCCAATCCCGTACCTTGGTGCTGACCGATAAGAATGCGGACTTAAGAGATTGCGATTGCGCGCGCACCGTTAAACCAGAGAAAATAAAGTCAGATTCGCTCGTTCCACCTCTAGCTTTTTTTCGTTAGCGAATACCAAAAGATACCTGAATAGAACGCACAGCATTATGGGCAATTTCAAAGACTAAAGTCACAATCCCATGACCAGTATTGCGGACGACTGCAGATACGATCACACCAAATACATGACCTGAAAACACTTTAATTTTCACACAAGCCAGATTTGAACTAGGCAAAATAAAATTGCATATATAGTTAAGTTATTATATTCTTTCACCACCACCATGTGGAATGTGTATCATTATTGAGTTAAAATACATATGCTATTATTTGGTTTTGTATCAAAGGAGTTAATCATCCCAATGAGGGATTAGATCCCAAACCTCATTAACATAAACTTACACCCTTCCTCCACTCCCCCCCCCCCCCTCTACAAAGGGCTAGATAAGCCCTTGCCTTTTAATATCGTCTATCGCTACGTTCCGTGTTGGTAGATCAGTTCCAATTCTCGCGCGTTTGTGATTGGTTCCATTCTCCAATTTCTACCTTGGCGTTTCATAGTCATACAAAATCTCCTGTATTCTAAACATCTACCCACGTGACAGTCAGGCTTGTTCTAATTGGTTAAGATTACAATTGATCCGGACTATTGATAGGTCAGTCCTTGGCAAACAAGACATCGGGCAGGCTTACCAAAAAATCTACACTATATAAACTTGTATTCTAAATCTCTACCCACGTGACAGTCAGGCTTGTTCTAATTGGTTAAGATTACAATTGATCTGACTATTGATAGGTCCTCGGCAGACAGGACATCGGGCAGGCTTACCATCAGCATGTAGCTTGGCTATACACGTCTGACAGTATAACAGGTGTGAACAAGGCATCAAGATGCAGTCACGATAGCGCTCGAAACATATCTGGCACAACAGGTCGGATTTTTTTCCCTCGAGTTCTGTTTCGATTTGATTGATTTTGTCTTCAAGGTCTTTGATCCTTTTGTCATGCCTAAAAAAAAATGATGATTCCGATAAGAAAAATAAAATGAAAAATATTCATTCACTCACTCACTCACTCGTTCGCTCGCTCGCTCGCTCGCTCGTTCGTTCGTTCGTTCGTTCGTTCGTTCGTTCGTTCGTTCGTTCGTTCGTTCGTTCGTTCGTTCGTTCGTTCGTTCGTTCGTTCGTTCGTTCGTTCGTTCGTTCGTTCGTTCGTTCGTTCGTTCGTTCGTTCGTTCGTTCGTTCGTTCGTTCGTTCGTTCGTTCGTTCGACCGTCCGTCCGTCCGTCCATCCGCGTCCGTCCGTCCGTCCATCCGCGTCCGTCCGTCTTTCCGTTCGTACGTTCAATTAAATATTCTTAATTTTGAGAGCCCTCCGCAAAACCCTATATTAACCAATGCCAAACATTCGTGAATCAATTCAGGAACGTGAACTAGTGCTAACCGACCGTCCTTTTGAAGCGTGTGAACTAGTGATAACCGACCGTCCTTTTGAAGCGTGTGAACTAGTGGTAAACGACCGTCCTTTTGAAGCGTGTGAACTAGTGATAACCGACCGTCCTTTTGAAGCGTGTGAAGTAGTGCTAACCGACCGTCCTTTTGAAGCGTGTGAACTAGTGCTAACCGACCGTCCTTTTGAAGCGTGTGAACTAGTGGTAACCGACCGTCCTTTTGAAGCGTGTGAACTAGTGGTAACCGACCGTCCTTTTGAAGCGTGTGAACTAGTGGTAACCGACCGTCCTTTTGAAGCGTGTGAACTAGTGCTAACCGACCGTCCTTTTGAAGCGTGTCAACTAGTGGTAACCGACGTCCTTTTGAAGCGTGTGAACTAGTGCTAACCGACCGTCCTTTTGAAGCGTGTGAACTAGTGCTAACCGACCGTCCTTTTGAAGCGTGTGAACTAGTGCTAACCGACCGTCCTTTTGAAGCGTGTGAACTAGTGATAACCGTCCGTCCTTTTGAAGCGTGAACTAGTGGTAACCGACCGTCCTTTTGAAGCGTGTGAACTAGTGGTAACCGACCGTCCTTTTGAAGCGTGTGAACTAGTGCTAACCGACCGTCCTTTTGAAGCGTGTCAACTAGTGGTAACCGACCGTCCTTTTGAAGCGTGTGAACTAGTGCTAACCGACCGTCCTTTTGAAGCGTGTGAACTAGTGCTAACCGACCGTCCTTTTGAAGCGTGTGAACTAGTGCTAACCGACCGTCCTTTTGAAGCGTGTGAACTAGTGTTAACCGACCGTCCTTTTGAAGCGTGTGAAGTAGTGGTAACCGACCGTCCTTTTGAAGCGTGTGAACTAGTGCTAACCGACCGTCCTTTTGAAGCGTGTAAACTAGTGGTAACCGACCGTCCTTTTGAAGCGTGTGAACTAGTGCTAACCGACCGTCCTTTTGAAGCGTGTGAACTAGTGCTAACCGACCGTCCTTTTGAAGCGTGTGAACTAGTGGTAACCGACCGTCCTTTTGAAGCGTGTGAACTAGTGATAACCGTCCGTCCTTTTGAAGCGTGTGAACTAATGGTAACCGACCGTCCTTTTGAAGCGTGTGAAGTAGTGGTAACCGACCGTCCTTTTGAAGCGTGTGAACTAGTGCTAACCGACCGTCCTTTTGAAGCGTGTGAACTAGTGCTAACCGACCGTCCTTTTGAAGCGTGTAAACTAGTGGTAACCGACCGTCCTTTTGAAGCGTGTGAACTAGTGCTAACCGACCGTCCTTTTGAAGCGTGTGAACTAGTGCTAACCGACCGTCCTTTTGAAGCGTGTGAACTAGTGCTAACCGACCGTCCTTTTGAAGCGTGTGAACTAGTGATAACCGTCCGTCCTTTTGAAGCGTGAACTAGTGGTAACCGACCGTCCTTTTGAAGCGTGTGAACTAGTGGTAACCGACCGTCCTTTTGAAGCGTGTGAACTAGTGCTAACCGACCGTCCTTTTGAAGCGTGTGAACTAGTGGTAACCGAAAGGAAAGGAAAAGAAAGGAAAGGAAAGGAAAGGAAAGGAAAGGAAAGGAAAGAAAAGATATCTTATCCTGATAAAAGGGGATTTGGACTTGAGGCCATCTACAAAAAATTTTTTAAAACGATTCTACTTTGCCATACCCCCGAGACATCCGCAGAGCTGAGGCGGCGTATGGACTTCGGACCTGACGGCGATTAAATCCTTCTGCCCTTGGGTGTACGAATTACGCAAGAAAATGTTCTAGCCGAAGCATCAGGGGAGAGACCAGCCGGCCCCCAGACCATATCGGCTAATCCCTTGCATCTCTGCCACGCACGGAATCGGTTGAAAATATAATGTTAAAAAGTCTAGTCTATCCGGTGCATTGTTTTCACGGCTATTGTTATGCTGATTCACCTGGAAACGTGGTCCAGTGGATAAAAGCTTGGGTTTCCAAAACACTGAGTCAAGCCCGGTTGGGCGAGATTACTACATGGATGGGTGACCTAGACATTGTACCCACTCAAGTTTGTTTTCATCGTTTTACCGACTTTAAAATAATAGAATGGATTAATAAAATAGTGAAATAATGATATACTTCATTATTTCGACAGAATTGAACTGTATTTCTTCAAGTTTCTCTACAAAGAGAGAGAGATCTCTTTGAATGCTTACGACTCACATTAGTCGAAATATCATAGAAAATTTAAAAACCGCAGGGCGTTTTATTCCGGGCATAATTTTTGTATTTTTATGAGAACCAAGAAGAGAGCCGTGTATTCTATGCAGAGCAAAGACAAGCTGCTGTTAAGCTGTTGATCGAGGAGAATGTAGTGAGAGCAGAAAGACGTGGTGCAAAAACTTTATCCCATGACATCATCCATCCATCCATCCATCCCATCCCTCCATCCCATCCCTCCAACTCTTCCCATCCCATCCATCTCATCTCATCTCATCTTATCCCTTCCCATCCCATCCCATCCCATCCCATCCCATCACATCACATCCATTCATCCATCATATTCCAACCCATCCCATCCCATCTCATTCCATCCACCCATCCATCCATCCATCCATCCATTTTTCATTTTCTACTCGGTTTATTATCTATACCTATGATTACCCTTACCTTTCATTCATTTCTTGCAAATCCACATGGTGTTTGTCAAGAACTTTTTTCTTGTATTTCCGAAGAAGTTCAGCAAACTTAACCCGCATCTCTTTTACCTTCGCCTGATTTGCCTTCTTAGAGTTTTCTGCTTCAGTTTGTTGCACCTTCATCTTCAGTTCTGACTGTACCAATCTGTTTTTATCTTCTTCCAGCATTTGATACTTCAGCCTCAGAATGCTGTACTCTCTCATGACTTCGTTCAAGGGAGAAATCTTTTTTGTTTCTTCTGTTGATCCTAAAACTTTTATAACTGTATAGACAAAAGAGAGAATAAAGGTTTTGAAATTATAAAATTTAAACCCGCGTTTATTTTACTGGAGTATATAGGTTAGTAGAAATCGTCAACTTCCAAGTTTCAAGAATAATATATTGTACAGCTGAAAACCTCTGTTTAACGACCACCTTATAAACGACCAATCTCTTTCTAGTGGAAGTCGTCTAAGTCCTAACAGACTAAGTAAAAAGTTATTACTACAATAGGTTTTACTTCTATAAAGCGGCCTTTTGTCAAATTCCCAAATAGTGGTTTTAGCAGTGATTTATACCCAACAGCTCCATTACGCGGCCAACAACTATTTCGCATCAGTCGCATGACATTTTCCGGTACCCATTTTCCAAGGGTGGCCCCACGATCGAGTTGGGTTCTATTTTATAGTAATACCTTGTCCATTCTGGTATTCTCTATACTCCACGGCGCCATTAGGCCACGTGAACATGCCACACCCACTAGGTTCGTCCTCGTCCCATAATCCCTCTAGTACCGAGCCGTCTGGTGAATGCATAGCCCCTACTCCTGACATGAGGTCATACTGCCATTCACCTTCGTAGACAGTACACGAGGCGAACACTAGACGTCCGTGACCGTGCCTGAAATTGATATTCAATTTTCATTTTTGTGTTACATGCCGTTTTTTTATGCCTAGAATTTCCTTACGATTTACACGATCACGTGACATCAAAATGGCTTTCAAATGAAAATCCTTTAGCGATTTAGCCGATAAGAACAATTCTTCTGGAAGGCATTTGAATGTTACATACGAAAGTTATTAATGAACAGATAACATCGAAATGGTTTCCACTTGGAACCCATTTCAGAGTTCTTAGAAAAAATGTCCATCGTAAGCCATTTAAATGTTAAAGGATACGACACGGTGTACGCGATCACAACCATTATTATGGGAGGCCATTTCAATGATGTACATACGAGTTATTTTAATAACTCATGCAACATCAAAAAGGCTTCAACTCGGAGCCCATTTCATCCTGCTTATGGCAAGCAATTTTTATGGGAAGCCATTTCAGTGTTACAGCATGTCGTACCATGTACACGATCACAAATATTGTCATAACTATTGCTAAACATACCTCATGTTATTCCACCATTGTCCTTCGTAAATTCCATATTGCTTTTTGCTGGCACTCAGTTCGTGTCCGGAGAAAATGAAAGCCTTCCCATGACCCCATCTCTTACCTATGGAAGAATCGATAAAATGTTGAATGGTAAACATATTGTGGGCTTTCGTCTTCCTAAGCCAATCAAAAACGAGAGGAAAAGGCATGTTAACCAATCATAATACAGCATTGTATCCCGACTGTTGGAATCAAATGGTTTCCGTATCCAAGCATTTTGAACGACTGGTGTGCATTATTGTGCGTTCTGATTGGTTTAAACATTACGGAAGCCATTTCACAGCCAATAAGTGAGTAGACCTGTCCAAGTTGTCCTCTCTACAGAGAGAAGGAAATAGAAAAATATCGATCAAAATATTACCCGCGCGCTATAGCTCGCGCGCCATAATAAGCTAGCAAATTCCACAGAGCACTTTTCGAAAGTCTAATAAGTTAGCCGCAGCGCGTTTTCAATTAACAAAAAACTGTTTTAACGCTTACCTTTCTTCCACTGTCCTTCGTATATCAAATTCCCATCAAGACTAACCAGTTTTCCCTCTCCGTGCGGAACGTAAAGGTTAGACGTCTGAAAAAGCGATTCATAGCTAAAAATACGGTCCTCGCCACATGCGTATCTCAGGTTTGAGGAGTAGGGATTGGACAGGTGAAGACAGACCAGTGACTGTGCAAACTTTGTGTTGTTCATGAGCGAACGGCTTTCGATCAGGAGTTCATCTTTCTCGTAGATCATATGGCCGACATTTTCTGAACGAGAAGAAAAAAATGGGCAAGGTCGAGGGAAGGAATTGTAGATGTAAGATTCATATGTATTTTACTTCCGATCAAGCAGCAAACGATTGCTCTTTACCACACACACACCTGTAGATTAAAGCGCGTTTGCGTGCGCTGTGAAAATTGAAGGAACATGCAAGTATACTGTACTGTGACTGTGAAGGTGTTGTGTTGGAGCATTTTGATTGGTTAAGGAATATTATCGAGCACTGTGATTGGCTCTAGGGATGTCGTCATTTCTTAATCTATGCTTTTTGAATGTGTGTTTACTTACGATAACATAGCCCCTTTTCTCATTCAGTAAATACAGATGTGTTTTATGAATGAAGACACAGACTTAAGTTCAAACTATTAGAAAAAGTCAACTTTTATGTAAGAATGTGTAAGCTGAACAATACCAATGTTTTGGAATCCCACAGACTTTTGATGGTATCTGTGAATAGCTGACTAATAAATGTGGCTAAGCCTGTGCAAATGAGACAGTGTTCTTCAAACACAGCGGTATGCATGGAACAGTAGTTTTACCTTTGTAGCTGCATCCAGTGTCTTCTCCATCATCTTCTAATCTACCTGTCTCGCTATCCAAAGCCACATCCAAGCTGTGATGAAGTCCTAACTGTATATCTGAACACCTCAATAATGTTTCAAGGGGAAGCAACAATGATTGGAGATCGTCAGACTCTGTTTCGCTTGACAACTGGTTGGATGCGTGAAGCAGCTCTGATTTTGATTCTTTGCTGCGCAGCTTTGTGACCAGAATGCCGTACAACGAGTGCTGGATCTGAAAGCACTTTAACTGTGCTTTTAGGAGTTCTTTCGGTAAAGAATTCGAATTTTCTTTTTTCTCGAGCCTCCCGCCTCGCTTTACCACGTCTAGTATAATTATCTCCTTCATCCTCTTCGAAGTCGCTCACTTTTTTCATCGTGGTGACATTTTTCCTGTCATTTCCCTCACCACTTTTTACGTTTAAATCATGATGGTCCTCTAGACTTGAAGGAAATGGCAATTTAGAAGCTCCAACATTATCTTTAGAAACTCTCTCTTTGGCGCCGGTCTTTGGCTGGTCTTGTGCCTTCCAAAATGATAAAGGCGAAGAGTTATTCTTCTTCTTTTGGGAACCAGTATCCCAACTATTACCTATGACAGGCAAAGAATTGTTGAGCAGTCCAGAAGAAGTAGCTAATTTTGCATCTGCTGTAGTTTTGGGTCCATTTTTCTGGATAGTTGTAGATACAAATGGAATCTCTGTCGAGGACGACTGACCAGCGCTATTTTCCCCAACAGGAACATTTTTGGACGGGTTGGCAGATGCAGACGATGTAATGCTTAAATTGAATATCGGGAAACTCTTTGTGCTTTGAGGTTTGGATGCTGAAGTCTTAACACACGTTGAGGTTGTGGTAGAACTGTCTGTCGCACGCCATGAAGTTCCCTCAGCTGCAATGGCATCTGTTGTAATGCTGGTTGTACATGTAGCAGTTGTGCCTGATGAATTGAACTGAAGATCCGCATCTTTCAAGCAGAAAATATCTTCGAACAAGTAGCTGTTTTCTGATCTTCATTAGGGCTGCTGTGAGTTGTGTACGTCTCCTTGGAAGACGTTGACATGGTGTTGTTCTTGCAGCTAGTAAAGAAAAGAATTGGATTTTTATTGCACTTTGACGTCACAGTTTCTTCCTCTTTTTGTTTTGTTTTGTTTTTCTTAAGTCTCGGCTTAGGGGCCCGGCAATTTCTAATTTTCGGCGATTGTCATCCACCGGCAAAACGACTCTTAGGCCTAGAGCAAACGTCGAACTTTCCATGCACCGAACTTAATTACATCAAAGCATACCGCCTCATTATCACCTGATATCCATCGTTTTGAATGAGTTCGGTGCATGGAAAGTTCGACGTTTGCCCTTGGCCTTAATCGATTAAAAAATATATGTATATATGTATATATATAAATATATAAATAAAGAAAAATCTATTTCATTAGGATACTTTTAAAAAAGTAGTTCCTAGTCGAATAGGAAAAAGAAATGCGAAGATAAATACACATAATAAAAATGACATTGGCTCGAACTATATGAGGAAAACGTCTTCACCGCATCAATAGACCTACGAGTTTGCCTGTAGATGGATGGCCAATACTTTATGTTTTTGCCAGTATGGCTTTACTTCTTTTTTTGAAATCTTTGAGCATAAAAACACTAGCTATGAACATTTGAACTGAAAATTCTAGAATAAAAGCCGCAAAATTCGGCATTTTTAATTTTTCGATCCGACATCCGCTGTCCAGTCCAGTCCAGCTACACCCGGTTCCTGGATTTCCAAAATTAAAAAATGCCTCAAAATTCAGAATTCAGAAGAATAAATTAAATTCCAGAGGTTGGATATGTTTTTATTATGCATCGAGATCAACTACATCCTTTTAAAAGCCTTTAAGAAGAGATTTTGTTAACGATCCAACACATGCAACTGAGTAAGTTGAAGTCCAGTCCTGAGTCAAAAAAAAGGACAGTCCTTGCAATTTTATTTTTTCCATCCAATTATTCACAAATTGGACAGCATGTATAGTTTACTATCTGATATTTAAGCGTCTGGAACCAATGTCTAGTTACACAGAGTATAGCTTGTGCCCCTGGCAATGGCTGCCTCTAAGATCGTTACAGTTAGGCAGTTAGGGAGCTGAGAGCTAGTAGAATTGCATATTTTGAAATATCCATATTAGTGATCATAGTTCTATGATTTACCATTTTTAAGTTCATCTTTGATTAGTAAGAGCTGTCCAGTGTAAAGCATCGTTTCTCCTTGATAGTTCAACCACACTCTTATACTATCGCACTCATAGCGCTGACCATCACCAGAACCACCATCATCAATAAGTCTTATATTTGGAGACATAGCTTTCGACTCCTATTATAAAAGACAAACAAAGAAATTCAAAAATACGCTCAGTTCAGAAAGAAAGGGCAGGGGAAAGAGCAAAATAGAAACTTCGTTTAACAGTTTACGAATGAGGTCAAATAATTAGGGAGTGTTGAGGTATGTGAAAAAGTGTAATACTAAATGTGTAAACTTTGCAGAGATTTTCAATCAAATACTAAGCGAAATTATATTCAAGAAATACTAAAAACCTGATAAAAAATGCAGATTTGTAGATAAGGACTCAAATAAATTACGCAAAAGGGATACAAATTAAGAGAAAATCAAGAAAACAACAATGCAATAGCTTCAAATTTCCAGGAAAATATCTCATTGGGATCTCAGCTGTTTTAGTTCTTTCGTGAAGAATATCCAAGTAAACTCCACAAATGAACAATAAATTCTACCAACTGAAAGACAATACCATAGGTACTTGATCCAAGTGCTTTTTTACTTACCATTTTGCAAAAATAATAAGGTTTTTAGCTCGAAAAAAGGTATTTTTTATCCTATTTACGTTTTATTTTGAGTTCAAACTAAACCCGGAAGTGACGCAAAACACCGTGAGGGATTGAGACTAAACTAGTATTCAATCCCTCTCCACTGTGTTTACAAAATGGCGGCTCTTGAGTTTGATTGAGAAATTGAGGTATTTCTTTTGAGGAAAAATGTTCGTTTATTCAGTCCGATTTTTACAATATTAACATTTCTGTATTAATGGGGCTCAGAAGGTATTCTTAGATTCTGAGATCTAGTATTTTTGTTTATTTTAAGAAGGATTTTATTCATTCGAGTTTAGTTTACTTCACCACATGGGATGGGAAATGCATCATTGTTTTTTCCACTTTCTGAATACATCTCGTCCTTACACTTAATTTTTAACTCAAATAGAGTTGAATATACCTGAAAAAGTACTTTGAAAGTTAATTTATAGATGTAATTTCATCTGTGCCTTTGTAAATACTTAAATAACAAAAGCTCTCGCTGAGTAAGCAGTTTTCCGAGACAAAACATTCGAGTCTTATAGAGTCTATATCAATACTCAAGAGAAAAGCAATGCTTCGTTCTTCAAGTCTTTATTTGGTCATCTTTTTCTGGATTCTGGTTTTTATCATTAATGCTTTACTCAAGGTTTGTGGAAATCATTCTTGTGTGTGTGTGTTTTTGATGTAAATAACAAACCATCACGTTGCTTGTTGTGACAAGTTAAGCTATTGAAGAAATCCTTTGTTATCATCAACCAATGGTGACTTATAATGAAACATGTTTGACTTTATGACAGAGTGAGGATTGGGGGGGGGGGGGGGGGGGGATAGAAGAGAGAAGAAAATGGAGCAAGGAAGCAAAAATTAAAGGGAATAGAAGTAGTATTTTTTTTAAATCCCATCCTTTAATTTCCTTTCATTCTATTCATTTCCAGGTACGCCCTGAAGTTCAATTATTGTTTGAATAATTGAACCTCAGGGTGTACCCTAATGTATAATAATGATATATAATGATGATGATGATGATGATGATGATAAAAAAATTAACAAAAATGAAATATTAAGTTATTACAGTATTATCATTATTTTAATTTTAGAATTATAGAAGGTATTCTCGCAAATACAAAGAACTTTTAGAAGAAAATGGCATCTCGTTATCGCCATGTCAGATTTGTTGGTACACCACACGTTTTAACAGATGGTTTATCAAGCTCAGCAAATTCCATTCATATTTTCTACATATTTGGTTCACAATCGGCACATGGGTTGGTGTGTTTATGATGTTTGTGTCTGTTGGAGTACTGTCATTAACTCTTTATAAAGCATTTACTAAAGAAGCACCTAGAACAGATCTTAACGCCAGTGGTAAGATGTTCGAATTATAGCGCAAAGCTTTGGAAACCATTTATGATTCCTTTCTATACTCAACTCTCACCTTGTGGACACCCCAATATTACCAAGACCTGACTATTGTGAACCCAAGCAAAATCCCTGATGAAAAATACTGACAAAGAAATGACTGTAATTAACTCTCGCTATTGCGGACATTCCCTATTATAATTTGATTTGTGAGTTAGCCATGCCTTGACTCTAATCAGCCTTAAGGTTGTCTCAGGATTGACTTTAGCCTAGAGATTGCTTCATAATCAGCAAGTATCAATAAAAGTTCAAGGCTTTTCATGTCGATATATGGTATTCCAAGAATCAACAATATTTCATGTACATAAAGATTTTGTATTATCATAATTTTTTTTTTTAATCTTACTTGGACTTTTAGATGCCTGGAGTCAACCTACCCTGGAGTCAAATTCTATATTATTTGATAACCCTTGCTATTAGTGGGATATACCATGAAATAGGCCATGCCATAGCTGCCTGTTAGGTGAGCATATCAAACAATAGAGGCTTTACACCATCCATGATGTCAGTTATAGCCACAGAAGGCACAGCAATAGTCTTTTTTTCCCAAGGAAATCTGAATTCTTTTTCATGTAAACAAGATTTAAGACCAGACTCAATATAGTTCCTGCCTCCTGTCATGCCTGACCGTGTGATGTTGCAAAGCTCCTATTACCTCATTAGCCTCATCCTTTTGGCAAAGACACCTCACCTATCTGTGTTCAGTGCCTCTGTTGACCAATACTGCTACCATATCAAGCCATTTTTAACCTTTCCATCCCACCCCTCCCCCAAAAAATAATTGTCAAACTCCTTTGTATATGCTGTTTTATTATTTTTTTAGAGAGCAAGTTCGTGTTAATGGTTTTGGCCTATTTTTCATGGCCATCTACCCTGGTGCTTATGTTGACCTTCATACTGACCATCTCAAGCTGGTATCATCTCTTCGGCAGCTAAGAATATATTGTGCAGGGGTCTGGCATAACATTGTTCTAGCCCTCTTAGGGTTGCTGTTGCTATGGCTACTTCCATATATTATTGTTCCTCTGTATATGACTGGTCAAGGGGCAGTAGTGAAGCAGGTTATGAAGGTACGTCTGTAATAGTCATCATTTGATAGTAATAGCTAGCAGTGGACAGGAGTGGGGGAAAGGAGGACATAGGTTGGTGTGTGATATGTGTTGTAGCCTGCGTAGCAGCTCTTTGGAGGGGGGTTGGGGCAAGTGGGACATGTGTGCTGATGATATATGTCCTGTTTCGCCACTCTGGTCTTCCTTGGTTTCATCCGTTGGGCCTGGCCTTTACGCATAAGGAGAATTGCTTGTGGTCATTCATGGACTTTATAGCAGGTTACTAGAGGCGCCGCCTTAACTTTTTTTTCATTCAACCCCGTTGAGCTACTCCACTGCTGTACTTGTGGTGGTGATTAGTAATAACAAGGTTTTTGTGTTGGTTCTCTGCTGTGCTTCAGAAGTTTTCTCCACTTTCTTTATTATTTCTCCCTTCGATCATCTAAATATCAATACAATCTTTCGGCAATTTGTGAAACCTGATTTATTGTCCCACATTATAAAAATGAAAGCAAATAAAAAAATAATGTTTGACCTTCTAACTTATGATCATGTAAATGTCGTTTTAACATAGAATTCTCCAGTGTATGGTAGCATTAAGAGAGGGGATACCATACTATCAGTATATGGATGTCAGGTGTATAATAAAGATGACTGGTTTCACTGTGTGTCCAAGATTCTCCTCAAACCACAGCACGGATACTGCAGTGATATGATCACCATTACCAGGAAGAATTCGTCTACTGGTTAGTAATTTTCAATATTCCTTTCTATTCTAATGATACTGATAGGTTTGTACTTAGTTCCTAACAAGAGGTTGGGGACTAAAGGTGCATCACTTTGTCTGAAGATGTACTATTCTTTCCTAGTCTGCCCTAAAGATGGCCCAATCTGCCCCAGGATGGCCCACATTGTCCAGTTTTGTCCAAGGGTGTCCAATTCTGCCCCAGGGTAGTCCACTCTGCCCCAGATGTCCCAGGGTATCCCAGATGTGCCTGGCTATCCCAGATGTGCCTGGCTATCCCAGATGTCCCAGGGTATCCCAGATGTCCCAGGATATCCCAGATTGTCCCTGGCTATCCCAGATGTCCCAGGGTCTCACAGATCCAACCTTTGGCTTCCCAGTACTGTCCATCCTACCCAAGGAATTTTTTTTCCCTTTTTTTCCATTTGACAGGAGGGATATATGTTGATGGAGTGTTTGATTGCTGTAGGAATGCCACATCTTCAAGATTTTGTTTCACATACCAGTCAATTAGCCAAGCTAAGGTAAACTAAGCCAAACTTAGCCAAACTAAGCCAATATTAAAACAGAAGGAAATTACTTGAAAACAGAAATCATCAAGAACTAAGGAATGTCTATTAGCTAGTAAAAAAAAAACACTGAACAGTTAATTTTCAAAGATTATTGAGAAAAATTTGTGTGAATTTCTTTCCCTTCCATCTATCAATCTATTCCATTCATTCACTTTTTCATTTCATTAGGGATATGCATGTCTTCCCGCTCGTACCACAATGCAGACTAAAAGATTTTGTAACCAACCAGAAGATTGTGCAGGACCAGGTATGACCAGAGAGAAATAACTTTCCACACTTTAATAAATTGACAATTTTATTTTAAGTTAGTAAAAAAAAGAAGATATCAAATCAGTCACAAATAAAAGTATATTATAGAATCAAATCAACTGTTCAAATAATTGTTAATAATTAATGATTATTAATAATTGATAATAATAATTCATTATTATTATTGTTAATTATTATTATGATACATTATTATTAATTATTATTTTCAATTATTAATAATAATCATTATTAATTATTACTATTATTAATCATTACTATATATATGTTATTTACCGGCCAGGAGGTCCGGATAGGGAAAAACTGTGCCGGAGGTCTTGAATATACGAACCAAGGCCATTGGGCCGAGGTCCGTGTTCAAGACCGAGGGCACAGTTTTTCCCTATCCAGACCGGCTATAGGACGGTAAGTAACTTTTTTTTTTTTTCGTATTTTTTTTACTCGTTTTGGTAATCGTTTTGTGTTGTTGTTTAGCAGCAAAGGATACCGGACTGCACGCCCGGGCAGATACTTACAAATACTGCCCGCTCAAACAGCCAATCAGAACGCACGATTTTTTAGGATACCAGGACCGGAAAAAAATTATATTTTTTATTATTAATTATTGTTTAAATTCTGATCTAAAGGTGACAAGCATGTGTTCACCCATCACTGGACAATTCCAGTCGTCTACTTAGAATAATAAGAAGTGGTGACTTGGATGTTTTGTATGTAGGAGATCCAAGACTACTTATTTATACAGGTATGAATCAACTTTAAAATTTCTATCCCTTCTACAATTTCCCTCAAGGGCTGCAGAGCACCATAAAAAGTGTGTGTGTGTGTTTTTTTTTGGGGGTGGGGGGTGCTTAGATTGGGAAATATAAGTGATTAGTATGAACCCCACCCCACATTAACTTCACAGGAAAATGATATTTTACAGAAGTGGAGCCAGGGTGATTTTAAGGGTGATTTTCTTAAGGATGTCACCTAGAACGCCGATATGTAGTTTCTTCTTTTATTTAGTAGTTATGTTAATTCTTTTCACAGTCGTTGTCACAGACTTTAGCCCAAGAAGTCCATTTCTTCCTCTCGAACTTCCCACAATCATACAGACATTTCTCATGTATCCTTTTTATGTTTAATTGATCACTAAAGTGAATTCAGAAAGGTGTATAAAATATATATATATAAATATGCAGTTTCTCATTTTGTGACCATTAATTTGTGAATGTGTCAATCATATGGAAAAAACTACTTGTGCATAGTGTTAATTTGCAACATCCCCTGTGATTGGTTAGGATTAGGGGCAGGGTTGCAGAAAGGTCATTGTTTTCTATTGATCTACATGTGTGCCCTCCAATGGGACTACATCTTGCAAATTCGTGAAGGAAGACCCTGTGCATCCAAACAAAAAACAGTCTTATTTTTTCTTTGTGACATGATTTGGTTGTCCAAAGTTCTAATTACTGTTTCAGGAAAACGTTAAGTCATTGAGAATATATTAAACTTTATTTTAGCATTTTTGTGAGCAGTTGGACCCAGAAATATATCAGTGCCTAACAAGATCTAATAATGTAAACACTTCAAATCACATTTGCCCTTGACATCCTATAAGATATCTTGTGTCATTGTCGGGAGCTTTGGCACTTCTCAATATGGTACCTTGTTACTCTCTGGATGGTCAATGGCTCTTTTTGCCCTGGTAGAATATTCACTAATAGATCTTATTCCAAATGAAGATCAAAGAAACACTTTATGTAATGTTATTTTAACATTGGGTACTCTTCTCTTGGCAGCTAACATCACTCTTGCATTATGGACTCTTGGAAGTGTATAATGACAATGTAATATATACAATTAAAAAACTCATTAATAATTCATGAAGGAACACAATAGAAATCATGACCGTGAAGGAGGTTTTATATCTGATAAAGATTCGTCTTCATTTGCATAAACTTTAACTTGGATTTTCTCTATCAAACTTTGTTCATTTCATAAAGAATTCAGTACAATATGATAACATTCATCACGAGTTTTTTAAGCCGTTCAATAAACTCGCAGATCGTGTTTATCGGGTATAAAACCACTCGGCTACGCCTCGTGTTTTATATCCGATAAAACACTCCTGCTCGTTTATTAAACAGTACATAAACTCGTATCATTTTTACAGTGATTTATATAGTATTTATATTTGACTTTTTAAATAAAGGTCAGCTAATGTGAATATCGTGTATTTTTTAAAAATCTTTTTTCTCTTGTTCACTGGTCATTTCAATACATGTTGGTTTCAATACGGGTAAATATGATACACATCGATAGTTTACAGGAAGGCTGAGTTTGAGCTTGATTTCACATGACGCAGTCACAGTAACAAATTAGTCACAGATAACAAGTTGGAACTCCCTGTCGTTGCCGTGAATCAATAGATTTAACTACAATATGTTTATTCATTTATTTCTAAAAAAATACCAGCAAAGAACAAAGACAACAAAACAGTGACAAATTAGTCGTCTTTATAATAAAGTCATAAATTGTATTAAGTCTGTACACAATATTTCCTGCTTTATACTATAAGTAAAAATGAGGTGCTGGTCAAATTGCATATTAAGGATATCTGCATATTCTATATATGTGTGTGCAGGATATATATATATTTTATGTATTTTATTGAATTCTACCTCAGTAACAGGTATTCTTAAGAGGTAAAAAAGTTTTGTAGCCATTCACTAATAAATACAATATATATTCACTCCAGTATTTTTTAAGATTCTTCTGGTTCAGGGTTTTCATCTGCCAGGGGTTCAGTGCCGAGTTCTTCACTTGGTTCTTCAGGTGCAGCAGTTTCTTCGCTGGGTACATCTGTCGTTGGTTCAGGTGATGCTGTTTCTTTGATTATTTTTCTCTGTGCTGCAGCCTTCGCCATGGCTTCTTTTTCCTGTGCTTGACGAATTTCTTCGTCTAATTTTCCATAAATGCTTTGTCTCTTCGAACAACTTCTCTTATGATAACTGCAACACAAGTAAAGAAGTTGAAGGTAAAACACTGTTTCTCAAAGAACCTACATTTTGAGGGGTTATGAGAATCAAACACTTACCATCTAATAATGTTCTGGCCAACATAGATTGATGCAAGTTTTCATCAACTCTTTCCATGAGCCACGGCATGAAGTACGTTTCCACATCTATAAAATATATGAAAGATTAATAAGTACTGAAGGGTATATGTGGCTCCAGAGAGTCTACTGAGGTGGACTGGCCTAGCTTGGATAAACACAACACCATATTAGACATGAGTAAAACCCTACTTATACGAACACACCATCCTCCCTTCTCTGCCAACATGCAGACTCCATGTGCACCCCTAATCCTCTAAGCTATTTCATTGCCACCATGAGTAACAAGATGCCATTTCAAACAGTTCCTACCTCTTTCTACTGGGTCATAGAAATAGCCATTTTCATTAAGTGAGCCAAATACAGATGGTACCAAATCAGCCAGATAACTCTATAAGAAAATGAAAATTGAAATCAGTTGACATGCTTCAAATTAGATATCACAGAAATGAATTTTAGTTCTTACTTGAGCAAATGCACGAGCTGCAATCTTATCTCCAGTCTCCTTTTCTTTGCGCAGAACCTCAGCTTGTTGTCTCATGCGTCTTTCCTTTTCCTCTCTGTGTCGTCTTTCTTGTTCTTCTAATCTCTGGGTTTCTACGAGTTCTGCATTGCGGAGTTCTTCGAATCGTCTCTGCTGTGCTCTGAGGTTGGCTAGTTCTTCTTCTTCCATTACTTCTAAAAGAGCTTGTTCTACAGTTTTTCCAACTAACACTTCGAGTATGGGTTTTACTTCAATGTCAAAGTCAAACAGCTAGAATGAAAAAAAGAAAAATGAGAAACAAGTAATAATGATGCAAAAAAATTAATGTAACAAATGGATAAAATAAGATAACTGAGTTCTAATTTCCACTCTGATTGGTCAATACCTCTCCATCCAGGATCTGTGTTGCAACATCAACACCAGTTTTAGCAGGAATAAACAATGGAGAAGGTGGTCCTGTCCAAGAAAGCATCAGTCTGTGTCTCTACTTCAGCCTCTTCACACGGTCACTCAGTTCTTCCAAGTAAAGTTCTGTCTGTACATCAATGTGTTTTCTGCCAGTCACTGGCTCTGGTGAACGAGGTTGGAGCTGATCTTTAGCCCTCTTTCTTGGCAATGGCTCTTCTTCTCATTTCTTGTTGTCTTTGGACTTCGATTGGATCTGGCTGGGCAGACTTTTGACAAAAAATAAGATATATGTGAATGAATATGGATATTTTCTGGAACTACTTAGTACATATTAAATATACCATCCTCACCCTCCCCACCCCTTGGAAATTCCAATCCCCTGTGTAGTGGGAGGTATTGACATTTTTCTGAACTTTGTAATATATATTTTCCTCAGGAGACCACCAAATACTTCCTCAGACCATTCTCAACCTTTAGAAATTCCAATCCCAATTCCCAATGAATATTGTTTTTATTTTATTTCAGGCTTTGTATTATTCATGGCATACTTACCGCTGGTTAAATTTCTCTGCGCATATGTTTTCCTCTAACAATTCTTTTGTCATACATAATATTACCATATGCATTGGGGATTAATTTCTAGAAAATCAAATCAAAATCACTTTTTGAACAAAAATATATATAAGACTATTAATTTCTTAATGGCATACAGTGACAAATGTAATTATCAATAATTTCAGGGTCATTTGCAATTCATATCAAGGCTTATTTCACTTATATCAAACATACGAATTGAAAATGGACTTTTCTCACCATACATACTTAAGGGGGAAATGAACTCGATATAGAAATATCAAGGGTGTTAGCTTATTTTTTAGTCGAGGTGATTAAACTAGAATTTTCTGGATTCTACTTGACTACAAAACAATAATTTTTCTACGGCCATCTCCATGGTTTAATCATGCTCCAAGAAAATTATTAGCGCTAAGATTTTATGTATTATACCGATAGCATTCATATAGTTCCGAGAAGTATTTTTACTTAAGATTAAAGCCCTTTAATACTATAGGTTAAACGAGGTTATTTTACTCGAAAAGGGTTTTAAAATTCTTAAATAGTAAAGCGATCAAATAACGGTATACAATGGAGTCAACGACAAAGCTGTCGGCAAGATCCTTCTTCAAATGCTTCAAAATGACTCTTGTCTTGGAAATCTGCCGCACAAATAGCTGCAAATATTAATGCTTATGTTAAAAGCTCTACTTACTGTTGTGTAAAGGATCTCTGAATTTTTTTTCGTTGTTGAACGGGACGAGGTTGACTCGCGAAGGTATACGTCCTGGAAGGATCACCTTTTGCGCCAAAACTGCAGCCATGTTACTCTGAATATTTTCTATGACGAAGCTGGTACTTTCTTTAGACCCTTGAGGATCTTCTGTGTCTTAATAAATTATTTTTAAACCGAGAAATCGTATCAAGAATAGCGTTTTCTTGAGCTGTTTTCAACTGCTTTCCTGTCGACTACAAACAACATGGCGTTGCTACAAGATCTATTTACACGTCAGGGTAACTATGACATCAAACACTACAATTACCGGGGAGGGTGGCCAATAGTACGTTTGATGTTTATTGGCTAATTCGCGTCTTATTCATCCGAATAAAAATTCGTTTTGTTACTTACTTAACGGGAGAGCGGAGAGCGAAGCAGCTTGCTGGTGTTTTCTTATCAGTCTACCAAAAACAATCTGTTGCAACAAATCGAAAATTGTTTCCTTTGTTGGAGGTAAAATGACTTATTGTATATCAATTGACTTTTTAGCAAGGTTTACACAGTTCTCTTTTATATTCTTGGACGTGATTGACAAAAATATACTCACCCTCCCCTATCACTACACCTCCCCCGTACAATATATAGTTCACATTGTCAACCAGCGTACTCGGCGGCGTCTGGGAACCACAGGCCTTAGACAAACCATCTGATCGATCCTGCAGATTTTATTGATCGGTTGGGGAAAATTACTAGAGATCCTTTGTGGACCGAAAATATCCCTTTAGAGGGAATCAAGGAGGATTTGGATAAGCCAGAAATTTAGTGAATTTATTTTATATAGTTGTGGCCATTGCCTCAAAGGCACACAACACTAGAAGACCTCGCGTTAGTACAACGAGAGCCACAAAAAACCCAACTCGATAAACGACCGGTCGCTAACAAGACGGCACAATTCAACTCAAAGGAAGAAAACGGTAAAGATAAGAAGATACTATGTTTTTATTGACTGTTGTTTAGCTTGTATGGATAAAAATATGGTACCTTAACTTTGTGGTAAATATTCTTAATGATTCTAACTCTGTCAAAATTTTGTACCATAATCCAGCTTTGACTCCATTATACATCGTGTACAATAAGGCAAACAATATGACCCGTCCCCCCACCCCCCACCCACCTCATCCCTTGAAAAGCTAGGTCTAATCGGAAACAAGGGTCGATACTGAAGGGAATAAAAGAATATATACCGTCTGCCTAGAACAAGTGGTTAACAAAATAATAATTCAGACGGTTTGAACGAGGTGATCTATTCAAACAATGTGAACCACACTGGAGGGGTAAATCGGGGGATTGCTTGATTGTGAAAAAATGGACTCGAGCCGTGGATTTGACCAAGGGGTCCGGCGTACAGTGCTAATGCATATCACATAAACCCTCAGCTGTAAGGTACAAATGGGGTCGACGTAATGGTGAAAGCTCTGTGGGAGGACACAATTGACGTTGAGTGTCGACGTGATTGTGGTTCTCCCTAGCAGACCCTTGGCAAAGAGTGTGCCTTCTAAGGAGAAAGATTACCTCCTCTGTAATATAGCAACTCTTAACCCGGAAGTTCAATTTGACGCAAAATCTACAAAACTCCCAGGCTCTTTGGAAAGACAAAAAAAACGAGAGAAATTGTTGTAGCTACATAGCTTTCCCAGTGCCGTGGCGGAATCCGATCATCCCAGCACTATACCCACGGCATCAGCTTTGATGTCCAGACGGTCTGA